>OY759265.1:28936838-29204338 GCA_963662155.1 Lamellibrachia columna
AGCCACTGGAATTAAATCATCATGTCACCACATTAAGTGGATGACATAAGTAAATAAGTAGGTGCAAGCATGACCATGTTCCTCAAAACAAAAGATTTGTCAGATAAAATATGCTGAAAGCATTTCACTGTTTACATCTGTTATCTGTAAAACTATGTTCTAACTATTTACTTGTGTGAAGTTAACTGGAGGAAATGAATTAATGATGATCGAGAGAGATGAAGAAGTAATTCTGAACCAAAGGTAGACTGGTAGTCCAGTGGTAGAAAACTGGCCTCCACGAGATGTAAACCCAACACCATTGCAATCAAACATTCATTCTGTGTGTCAATAGAACTATATAAACATAATGTTTACATGGCAGTTGCTGGCTTGCAACTGAAACTACCTATGTAGTCAATGTAATTACACAGTTGACAGACCACTCGGTGAATCACCCACAACATTTGCCAAGCAGTGGTTATCACAATGAATAATTGTAAAACAAGAACATATGATATGTAGTATGTGCACCAGACACACAATCAACAGTGAAGCCTACTTATGTCGGCAGCCTGGTGGACAGAATGAAAAAAGTAAAAGTTACATTAAGGCAGATTAAGTCAAGGTAAAGCAATTGGATATATATGTCTCTACTTTTATAAAACTATCTTTCATATACACGTATGCAGTGGTCCTCCTCTTATAAGGCCACCCTTTGGCTTTTTAAGAAGGGTGGCCTTATTTGCTGCATGACAAGGTGTGGAAAATTTGGGAAACAGCATAAAACATATTGAAAAATGTCCAATATGTTAATGGTTTCACATCACTATGTTAATCTTAATGATTTTGCTCTGCTCATTATATTGCTGTTAACAAATGTACGTCGACTACCAAGTGACTAGACTTCAGTTGAGTGGAGCCACCAATTGAGAACTCATTGGTTTAAGGACAGACCAAACCAGTGATGCATTAGCAATCAGGCACAGCACAATGCCCATGTGAATGGCTTACCAACAGCATTTCAAAGGAACCATTTGCATAGGAAATGGCAATCTAACACTGCAGTCACTCTGTACACTATATGTTAACCAGGCAGGCCATGACAAAGACATATATTTAGTGCACATGACTGCACGTATCCAGCAGTATTTACACTACCCTGGCACAGACTTGCTACCAATAGGCACATCTTTGAAAACAGAAACTCTAGTTTTTTTTTATAAAACAGTGAATATTGCACATCATTTGTGTCAAGGAAACAGAGACAAATCCATTGAAATAAATATTGTTGATAACATTGCACATTCCAAAAATATCAGACAGCAAGGGCACTTTGAACTGTTTCATAGATGCCTAACGCAGGGCAGAGTAGCACCAATATATTTTCAAAAATGACTTTAATGGAAAATAAATAATACCAGTATATATATATATATATATATATATATATATATATATATATATATATATATATATATATATATATATATATATATATATATATATATATATATTGGTATTATTTACCGAGACCGAGACCCACTGAAACTGTTGGGTATCAAATGACATAAGAAGCTAAGCTGTTATCTATTTGAACTGATAAGTGGTCTGAATTCACATAATAAGTACACAGCAAATCATTTATGGCACACTTTGTTAACATGGCTGAATAATAGAAACAAATGAGCAGACTCAATATGAGAACCCTAGACATGTCTAATGGCATTCTGACTGTTGAGCTGTGATACACAGTGCTAACTATACACCGCTGCTGCTTGGACAAAATAACAATCACATCTGCCTCAACTGGAAATTATAAGGTTTAAGAATGACAAATTACATTTAAGCCTTACGCTATAGGCAAACTTATTTTGTTATTCAGGTTGTTGTCAATCATGCAGTGTCACACAGATAAATGACTAATGGCAAGTTGGCAACTACGAGTAATCACTCATTTATCTCACAGTCTTCTTACTCAAACTAAATGCTTTTCTCTCATTTTATTTGCATTTTTATGTGGTTCTTAATTCTGGCAAGCAAGGCAGTTTACATGTGTGTTACACATGGGTGACATCAGCATAGACATCAGCTTTTTAAAATTAAGATGGTTCCAAACAAGTATCTATTTCGTAAATATAACAGGCATAATATAACATGTTTTGAGTAGTAATTTCAACTTCACAAAATGTTTGGAGCAGGCAAGAAAACATTGCACTAAAAAGATGTGCATCAACAAATGTTTTTTAAAGAATTTGATGACACAATGACAAGAAAAAACTCCTCACTGCTGACAGCACGAATGTGACAACACACACCTCACCTGCATAATTTTTATTCTTACACCTACCCTGGCCAGATGTCTGCCCACACTCCGGAGAAACACGTACTCCCGGGGGAAGTCATCCCCTAGCTGCACCTCTAGCTCTTCCCGGGCTGCGTACAGGGACAGCTCTGGCACCACTCTACAACAACAGAAACTGGTGACCAGCTGTTGATGATAGCAACAAAAATGTGAGCGATGTTGCACAGATGATGAAAATATTGAGGTGGTAACATTATTGCAATGAAATGGTATTGGCGGTCAAAATACAGTGACAATGTGATTTCAACATAATAATGAAAATATTGTTGAGAATAATTACGACACCAATTTTTTTTAATCTTTACGCATCCTGGTATTGATACCAATGTCAGTCATGCATGTATATTATGTTAAGATGAGCTGAAAGGATGCGTTCATACATAGAGACACCTTAATGTTATAATATTTTCTTATAAGGCACTGCATTAAATAGTACAATGCTGGCTCGCTGGACAAGCCTTGCGTAGATCCCATACACTTTGTAGGAACTCCCATTAGTTCTTGGAAACCCATGCTTGGCCAAACCAGCAAATCTGCTGTATCACAATATAACCCAACTAAATGTATTTCCTACTGGTCACACGAAGACCCTCACTAATAATAAAATTTGTGTGAACAGGCATTTTATAGATAGATGGGCAACTAAGCTAAAATTAGTGTCACTTACTAGTGACAATCAAATCACTTCAGCGAGACAATTCCCACAAAGAAGAAAATAAACAAGCTGGGGATTTTTTTTATGTTCTTTGTTAATTTCTTCATCATACAGTTTCTCAGCATAATAATATTACTGATGAACTTGGTTTTTGAAGTGGGGAACATATATGTTTGTGTGACTCGGGGTGTGTATGAGAATCCGCTTTGGAGTCCATATTGAAAATGATAAAACATGTCAATATGTTTGTAAAGAAACTATTATGTCCAAGAATAGTCCAAACTATTTCAAACCAAAAGGTCAAATAATTTATATTCTTAGAAATGTATTAATCTCCTTGTGGTATTCACATCATCATAGCTGAATATTTTCGATTAATTCAACAAATGTGCTAGTTATTGAAAGTCAAACAAATTAAATAACATCTTCAAACCACAATACATTGGATTCAGTGACTATTCATCTTGCCAATGAGGGTCCTGAATAAAAATCGTCACTGAAGCGAACAGTGTTATGCATCTAGTGCTTCACATTTGAATTCAATCATTAAAAACTTCCATCAACTGAACTCATTATTCACCACCGTCTAAATGGAGTATTTTTTATTAATTCTACAAATGTTCCAGTCCCTGGCTGCTAGGCAATTTGTACAGTACAGACTCAACAGCATCTGCAGACTTGTGTTGCTGACTGAGTGAAAATAAGGACTTTTTTTAGAAAAAAAATCCATTCAGATGTAAATAACAACAGAGGCATGCTGTTGCTATGCAAACTGGGATTCTGTTCTGAGTTTCTCCATTACTGCATTTCTGCTTCAATGAGAATGCATCATTCTTATCACAATCCAACATTTGTGATATTATTCATATTCCCTGCAATCGCAGTATGCAAATCCACAAACATGTACCTTCTAATATAATAATTTCAACAATCTACATGTCTTATATGATCTAAATACTCTCTGTAGACATATAATCCTGCGAAATTGTCTTCTAATCAGTTCCAACTTTATTCAGTCTCAAACCGTGCAATCTTTCACACTTGAAGAATAGCATGAGTAAATTGTATGCTGTGTGCTGGTGCTGTGAACCTGAGTTGAATATCTCAAAGTACATGTCTATTATACTACCGTAAGTTTCCATGTATAATACGCATTTTTTCCCTTCATTTTTTACTTAAAAGTCCGGGTGCGTATTATACATTATTATATTATACATGGTGATAGGGCGAAACAAAATTTTCTCCGACCGGATATGCATAGCGCTACTGGAACATTAGTACTATGACATCAATGAGCGGGAAGCGTACGCGACCGAGAGCGTCGCTGACCGGGAATAACGCAGAAATGTGTGGACGGTGTCGGGTTAATACACTCAAATATGTGTTGCTCCCTGAGCGCCAAGGCATCATGATTGGCATTCTTGAATCATGTGAGCGACCTGAATAGTCAGCCAATGTGACTCGAAGCTGTGAATGTAAATAAAGATGATTGTACCGGATGTATGCTTCGCTGTAGAAAGTGTGCGTGCAACATATCAGAATTGAGCTTGGTATCAGAAGCAGGGAAATCAGGGGTCAATGCCAAAGTTGGGGTGCGTATTATACATGGTAATATAGAAATTCTATCAGAATTTAGCAAAAGTCAGGGTGCGTATTATACATGGGGGCGTATTATACACGGAAACTTATGGTAATACTGACATGTTTTATAATCACATCCATCTCCACAAAATTATTCTTGCAACTTGCAACATTCCTCTATCACATGCCCCATGCCGCTTTATATCACATGTACCTGCCAGAAACATGATACTAATGCTGCATAATCATTTAGTTTAATATCTCATTACAACGTAACTATTCTCATAATGTCCATTTTCCAACAAGTACCTACATATTCCATTATGACTATTTATCTAGCAATAGCATGTGCCAATATACACATTGATGTTTAGTAACATGATCTCCAAGACTCTATCCCACTTTCAGCAGTGGACTTAATAAGCCCCCTAATCCTTCTGCAGGTTTGTGGTCAAGCTACTTGACAAGTACATGTAAATGTACTTACCTGGCAAGTACAAGTACAGTCTGTACGTCACAACTTATCACATGCAAATGCAAGTACAGGGTACCTCGAAACTTATCATGTACAACTTACTAACAAGTACATTAACTTACTAACAAGTATATTAGGCCCAAGTGGTCTGGCCTATTTTCTTAGCAAGAAAGATTTGGACAGTACGTGACATGGTTCTCAGTTTTGTTTCAAGTGTTTTTTTTATTTTGTGTGGTTTAAGCAGAATGAGTGCCTTGTTTGTGTGTGGGTATGAGTGAAGTCACGAAAAATGGAACACTTTCATTTTCTAAACTGATGAACTTTGCTGTTTGGTTGTTTAGATTAATATCCCACTTTTAATTTTTGTTAGGGATATAAAATGGTCTTATCTTTCAGCAAAGACAACTTTAATAACCCGATTCAGTAGTACTGGCCGACAGTTTGCCGAAATACTGACACAGAAACTTGAACTAATACGAACAGTCTAAAACATCACAAAACAAAACAGCGACCGCAAAAATTTCATAATGCAATTGTCACTCACTGATTTAAGTAAGTTAATTGAAATAATTTTAGGCATATAAGGACAATCACGGAACTTTCCATCGATACTACGTCGGATAATCAAATAGTTCATCAGCATCTTTGGCACCCGACTTTGTTGATGCCATTATTTGCCTCAATTATTCAGGTTCCGTGATGTGGTACCACCTTTTCAGTTTGCCGCACTCTACATTTCCACAGAATTGAGACAACTCGTTAACGGGAATGAAATTCAGCATGATTTTTTATATAATAAAAAATAATCGATCTCACAAAATTATAATCAGAACAACACTACTGAGCACTGTGATATATACTACTGTGCATGGACCATTTGCTAAATTTAAATATTATAACCTTCAAGAATGAAACAACAGTATGACTGAATCTGACTGATATTGCTATTCTACAACATAGATTCTGCCCCTTGTGGCTACTCAAAGCACTCTACACTTCAGCCGAGGTAGATTTATTTGTTCTAAATCCAATACCACTTGAACTTCCTTGCAGCCATGCAACAATTACTAAACCATTTGAAGCTGTTGTTAGGCACTACTTTTACAGAGCTCTGAGACAATATATTACTATTCTACAACACAGATTCTGCTTCTTGTGGCTACTCAAAGCACTCTACACTTCAGCTGAGGTAGCTTTAATTGTTCTAAATCTAATACCACTTGAACTTCCTTGCAGCCATACAGCAATTACTAAACCATTTGAAGCTGTTGTTAGGCACTAATTTTACACTCATTTCTGCAAAGTTCTGCATTCTCAATTCTGCAGAACCACTTTAGTTAACATGTAAATGTCCAATTATAATCATGTCTGCATGACATGTGTTCCCACCTGATGAAGCCTGCAGACATTGCTTCCTCGATGACCTGGCTGACGGCTGCCCGAGAATGGTCCCGCCATAGCTCTGGTGCCACCAGATAAATATGAACATCCACCAACTGTAAAGAGAAACATTTCTCTCTTCATTCAAAACATAAAGGTAGGTTCTTACATACAGCTCATTACATTATAATATAGTGTAGCCTTCAGTCCTCTGGACTGGTCACAACACCATGTCATTCAACCATGCTGCAATTACTACCTGTGAAATATATAATATATCCATTCACCTAGATATACATCACTATATATATACATACATACATACATACATACATACATACATACATACATACATATATGCATACATATATACATATATATAGAGAGCCAGGTACATATATATCTATATCTTGTATATATATATATATATATATATATATAGCTTGTATATATATAATATATATATATATATATATATATATATATATATATATATATATATATATATATATATATATATATAGCCAGGTACTCATTTATATTTAGCCAAGTGAACTGGGGCAAAGTGGACTGAAAAAAATTTACCAATTTGCCCAATCTTAAAAATGGCAGCAAAAGGATTTAAACTATAAATACACAATAATTATTGTGCTAACTGACCATATTTAGGGCTCTTTCATTCATTTGTTAACTAAGTCATTCACACACCTACTCGCCACTATACCTCTCACCTCTTCACATGAGACCAATCAGTGACCATGACACCAGCACACTCCCTAATTTACTTGGTCACTGTTCACAAGCCTACACACATCCTTCCACACACACAATGACACACACACAAACTAATTCAATCCAGACGGAACATGTTGGAACAGAATTCCAGAAGATAATTTACTCAAAAGAAAACACATGTATGACAGACATAGTTACAATCAATAACATGGGAGATGTGAGGTCAAAATCTTTTAACAAAATCAGCATTAGGAATTTAGGAGACTCTCGATCTGTCTATGAAGAGGACAATGTTACTGGGAACGTAAACTGAGTGAGTTTATGGTGTACAGGACATAAATTCCACACTGTTAAGCTTGTGTTAGATGTATACACAATTATCAACTGAAATCTTGGCAGATGCACAGAAGAATGTGTCATTTTACAAAGGGCCGGGGTGAGATTTAGCAAGTCATGGAAGGTAGCCAATCAGGCTACCAACCTTGCAAAGTGAAGTAGCCCGACAGCTTCTGAGGTAGCCCACTTGCTAATCAATACTTTGGTGATAGAAAGTAAATACTTTGAAGATAGAATGTATGAACGACATCAACAACAAATGAAAAACATCAAAAACAAACAGTTTTGAAACATTTATTTTCAAGGCAGGATCAATAGAATTTTATACTTAATACTGAATAAAATACAGTACACAATTATACACAGGTTGTTTTTCTTTCATAACATGGTACAACAACAGTCTTACCAAAAAGTTTCCAAGCGTCACAGGACATCAGATCCTGTGAACTGAACAGTTTTGCTGATTTTTTACAGGACCTAATCTTACCCTAGCCTAGAGAAACTTTAACGAGGTTCCCGATTAATTCAGAAGCGCTCCGCACAATGTGGAGATAATTATATCTAACTATTATCGAGATAGTGTATGTTTTTATGTATGTATGTTTATATGTGGTTATGTTCAAGTTTTCCTCCTTGACGGCTTGCACCTCGGGCACCAAACTTTCAGGGATTAATCTACGACCCCACGAATGAAACGTAACGCATTTATTTTTTTAAACACCCCATATATCAAGGGTTCTTAGTGGTTTTTATGTAAATCAAATGTTCGCTGCGTAAAACGTTAACTTCCAACTTCCAATTAATACATAAACGGTATGTAAACCTGTTTGAGAGTACGTAGTGCATTATGTACAGTTTATATTAATTATAGTAGAAAGCACGCACCCACGATTGGCCAGAGGTCGCAGACACAATACACAATAAAAAGACAGTAGAAAGCAGATATTCTGCTATCTACAACCAACACAAGTATCCGTGGCCATGCCCCATGCCCATGGGTCTAAATTTAAAATGACCAGATATTATTTCAATGTAGAATGACCGTTCAGTTACATGTTGAGCTTCGATGTGGTTGATTAAAAATACAATGAATTTTCCCTATTGATATCTCTTCGGCTACGGTTTGGCAACATTTCTTGCAGTGTCAAACATGTCACAAACACACAATGTACGGTTAACATATAGCCAGGACAACACTTCTGAGATGTTTATTAACATTCTGTTTATTTTTGCTGGGTCTAAAATATTGCAGCTCCGTAAATATTTTGAGTCGCCATGCGGGCTACTGTAGTCAAAAATTTAAGCCGCCCGAAGCCATTTTTGGGCGCCAATGGCAACCGGGCGACTGCTAAATCTCACCCCTGAACAATATCCGGTTAGCCCTTACATATCTTAGAAACATATTATCCAATTTAACAATATTCACAAATGATTAAACCCAAAACTGTAATTGTTACTGGAAACGATACAAAATAATGAGTGCATAATAATGATTATACTGAGAAAATGGAACTATAAAAGGTATGTTCTTATATAGCGCGGTATCCGGTCCATAGGACTGCTCAAAGCGCTTTACACTTCACCCCCTGGCAGACCTGTTCATTCCAAGGCCATCTCAACTTCTTTAGGAAGTATTCAGCCACGCTGCAATTGCTGCGCGAAGGCTATTCGTTCACATATCCACCACTGTCTGTATTGCCAGGTACTCATTTATCAGCTGAGTGAACTGTGGCAACATGGGGTGATCAAACTTGCCAAAGGTTCAAAGCGACCGCAGTGGGATTTGAAACCGGGTTCTCTCGATTGAGAGTCTGGCCTTCTAACCGGTATGCTATCGCGCCCCACTAACTATGATCTTGTTCCAGCAAAGCTTAGCTATCACATGACAATAACTGTAACTGCCTGGTCCTGCACAACTACGTACAATTAGCACAACATCTAGAGCTTACTATCATAGAGCCAATTACTGACAAACTGATATGTGAAACCATTCAATCAGATGTGTTTCATGGCTTAATGAATCTTGGTACATATGTCTAATTTTGTCTATATATGTCAACATTTTCTACAAAAGTTAAAGGAAATAACAACAAGGCACTAGCTATTGTATGTACATGCCAAAAAAAATTATGAAAAATTTATTTATAGGTAACATTAGATGTTTAATGCATGTAACTTGCAAAGCGTGCGTAAAATTTGAAGTTAATGAGGTGAGTGATGACGTGGTTTTGTGACATCAATGATGATGTGGGTTTACATTCAGTCAGTGATTTCTATGCAATGCTTCAGTATAGTTTCACTTGTGCGCAAGTGCTGACGATGTGAATTTTCCAGAATAAAAAACATAATGTAACGATTTCGAACCTTTAGTGCGGCAAGTGATACCACACAATAATCTTCGAATTTGGCTCTTTCGGAGCAGTTTAGCAACACCAGTAACCTTTAACTTCGAACTTATTTACTTTCTGATCGAGCCATGAAAACTGCCTGCTGCCAAACTTCTCATATATCTATTATATGCATGCACATGTGACATGGTCAAACATTACTCTTACTTCCATATAAAGATTAAAATAAACAAAAACTTGTGATCTCCTGTGCCTAGCTTTGCGGAGCTAGGCATAGAAGATATAGCTTTTGTTATTGTTACATGGAAGTAAGAGTAATGTTTGACAATATTACATGTGTATATGAGCATATATATAAATATATGAGCAGTTTGGCAGCTCTACGTGAATAAAAGACCACGCTTCACATTCAAAATGATGACCACAAATTCTATATAGATTAAAGACCATATGCAGGTGGCGGGAAAAATATGCATAATTGAGGCAGGCAGGTAGAACACAGTATTATTTGGAATTATTAATTAATTGAATTCTAATGAATTTTTAGGTGTTGCGGAAATCGAAATATTCTACAAGATGTAATAAATATAATTTCAAGCAATTGTTGTTGTTATTCACTTTAACATAGTACCAGTGCATGAATACGTAGAACTGGTAATTTAAAAACACTAGTTATATTATTCGGTACATAGTAAGTCAATGGTTACTTCATCAACATGCAACCTGGATTTTGTTCCTTGGATGGCAATATTATTATGCATGATTATGATTATCAGGTACTATACTAACATTGCAATTTAATGAACGAACCTAAGGCTAAATTACATAAGAACAACTCAGTGAAATTAATAATTAACTGAACAATCTTTGACAAGAAATACCTAATCAGTCAGGAGACCTCACTCCAATAGGCAATACTATACTTGACAGGAAATTTACCAAATTGTTTAAATGACTTACATACATTTTAAAGCAACATTTGACGAGCCCCTAAGGCTAATACATAGCCGGCTAAGCGACGCGCCAACAACGGCAAACGCACTACAACCCGGAACGGTACTCAAGTAATTACTCTAGGCTAGTACTCTACCGTCTACGCAGCGAACATGTCTCGGTCAGACCAACCGTGAAAAGCGGTCTGTAAGTTCACCAGATCTTACCTGTTCCGATGGCGGTCTGGCATAGACACCCTGTCGTTCGCGAGACATGACGATCCAGAGTTGCTCGCTATAACTGGTTATTTTTTTCTCGTTCCATAACTTATAAAGTTGGCGAACGATAAAGAAGTACGCCCCTCGCGTCGGCCGCGATATCCGTTTCCAAGAGCGTGGCTAAACAAATCGCCTACACAGTCACGTGACCCGACAACTCAGTGGCGCGGAAACAAGTCCAAAAATAAGTGTAATAGTGATCGCCAGGTGGCAGCATGCATCGACTAGTTTATTAATTTCACAGAAGGCGGCGATGCTAACGTCTTGTTTTCCAACTTTTCTTTTTTGGCCCAAATCGTGGAGATGACAGTTCAACGAGCTGTGACCTTGTTTATCAAAGCATAGAACGTTTGTCGGAAGTCTGGGTCGTGGCATGTCATAATTGAACTATAAGCACGCTATTAAGTGATTCACTGGTTAGTAGTGTTCACGTGCGGTTAAAACATTGACTTAATCATTATTAATATTTTACTTTCACACAGTGACATATTGTCGACGTCGTGTATTTTGAAGTTTTTACACTTCAAGTTCAGGCCCGATCAGCTGATCAAGACTCGAGTTGTTAACAGCATTGACATCAGTGTTCAAACTGAATTTCAAAGATCATGTCTTTCATCGAAGTTAGCCCTGACAGCCACTTTCCCATACAGAACCTTCCATACGGGGTGTTCTCCACGCAAGAAAACGTACGTATGAGTTCATATAAAAATATATAAAATATGTTTGTGAATTTTATTTGCAATATTATAAATAAAGATTGTTAAACATAAAGAAGTTTGTGTCATTCCAAAATTATTATATTTCCCAACTACCATAAATAAACAATATGGAAAGAGGGAATTTAACATCAATGCAGTATACTCTATTAATATTATACAATCATATCTAAAAGGTATGTTCGTATATATAGCACAGTATCCAGTCCTTGAGACTGCTTAAATCATTGTTTTAAGATTTTTTTTGATTTTTTTTACTTCCGTTTTTTTTAATTGCTGATTTATATGAATTTAACACAAATAATTGTTTACAACCATCGAGATCAACAAAGTTTTATGTGTTTTTAATACAAAAGCACAAAGTGCGCACACTTGTGTAGCTGTATTGACACCAGATAGCCTGATAGTCAAATATTTTATGACATTGTGTATACCAGATTTTTAAAAATAAAATAAATAAAATTGCAAATGCAAACAAATTTACTTTATAGTAATAGATGAGATTTGTTTCAAAAGTTATAGAAATAGTAATAGATCCTAAAGTAATAGATAATAGTCTATTACTTTTCTATTACATCTATTGCTGCAAACTTACAAAATATCAGGTTTGCTTGCATGTTATTCTAACTGCTAATAATTGTAAAAAATGTATAGACAATGACTGAGCCGTTATTCAAACAACATGTTATCTTAGAGCAGAAGCTGCAACCTGTAGTAAATTCAAAGTAAGCATTGACTTGAGCCGAACTTCTAAGTTTTTTTTTGGTAATATTGCCACACAGACCGTTTGTTAAAATTTTGACAAATGTTCTCACCTCAGATCTTCAAATGGTGTACAAATGTATGTTTAGCTAATGCTACAAAGACTTCATAGGCAATTCTAGGTTTCACATACCCGTTAAAAAATTGTTAATTGACATTCAGCGATAGTAATAATGACCGAGTAATAGTAATAGTAATAGATATCCTGGTAATAGTAATAGATTATAATTAATGTAATAGTAATAGAAACAGTAAGAAGTAATAATAATAGATTGTCTGTAATAGAACCCATGCCTGGTACAAACATTGTTACATGGTTAGCTGTCAACTTGGCAGTGACAGTTTTCTGCCATGTCCAATTGTAAGAATTTCTTTTTACTAAATTTCAGCATATTTCAAGACTTAGTGGGGATGTTCTCTGTCTAGAACACTAGCTTGCACATATTTGATTAGTAAGAAATGGTCCTATAGAGTGTAATGTCATCTCACCTATCCTCTTTGGACCCAGTGGCCCATAAGGCTGAAGTACATCTCTTCCAGCTCGCTCTGTCAGCTGCTGTGCATCTGGCCTCATTCCAGCAGTTCCACCACAGAACGTGTCTTTCATTTTCAACAACTGATTGCCATGTTGTCTTTGGTCAACCGACCTTTCTTCTACCTTCAGCCTTCAGGCATCCAGGTCAATGCCGTCTCACATTTGCTGTTCTTGTCCATTTGTAGGATATGTCCTACCCATTTCCATCTCAATGTGTATATATTTGAACTCTATATTTGCTTTAGCTTCATGAAAGATACCCTAGCTTTATGAATTTTGTTAACGATGTCATCACCGCCTCCTCCTTGCTTACACGTTAGCACTCAGGTAGTTATACTTGTCCACTTCCTTTAGTTCTTGATCATCAATTAGTATTCTGTTTTTGCACTTGCTGTTTATCCTCAATACTTGAGTTTTCTTTTTGTTTATTCTTAGTCCTGTCCTTGCTGCCAATTGATTCAGTTGTCTTGTCTTTGTTTGCATGTGTGTGTAGCATGACGACATGATTGCTATGTCATTGACAAAGTCCAGGTCCTCTAGTTTTGATGTGAAGTTCCATCTTATCCATGTTTTATTTCCTGCTGTTGTTTTTCTCATTATCCAGTCCACTACCATCAAGAAGATAAATCCAGACATTACATCTCCTTGTTTAACTCCGGTTTTAACCTTGAACCACTCAGATTCCTCACCATCGTCTAACACTGCACATTCACTATCTTCATATAACATCTGAACCATGTGGATTATCTTGCGTGGAATTTCATAGCTCTCCATGATTTTACATAGACTCTCTCGGTGCATGATATATATAGTTGCCTGCCTTTCCACTACTGCAGTACCTGTTCTATGATGTTTCGCAAAATAAATATTTGTTCAACTGTGCCTCTCCCACTTCTGAAACCTGCTTGTTCATCTCTCAACTTGCTGTTAACTCCATCTCTTATTCTGTCAATGAGTACTCTACCGAATATTTTACTAGGAACAGATGTCAAAGTAATTCCTCTCCAATTCCCGCACTCTGTAAGGTCACCTTCAGTGTTTTAATGATCAGCCCCTGCTTCCATGTTTTTGGCACTTTCTCTTGTTTCCAAAATGTTCTGAATAAGTTTACAAGCCATTTCTCTGTTATATTCATGTCTGCTTTTAATAATTCTGCTGTAATTCCTTGCCCCCTGTTTTCCTGTTTTTCATCTTCCTTAGCATTGTTCTAATTTCTGCTTTTGTTATTGAGTCAGTGCTGATTTAATTTATGATCGGATCTATCTCCACATCTGTTACAGGATCATCAGGGATAGGTCTATTAAGGATTTCCTCAAAGTGTTCTTTCCATTGCTCCCTTCTGACCAATCCTTCCATTAATAAATTTCCACATTTGTCTTTCACTGCATTTGTTGTCTTACAATTGTCATTACTGAGGGTTTTTGTAATATCGTACACTTCTTTAATTCTTCCATTAAGTACTGCTTCCTCTGCTTCCATGGCAAGGTGGTCAACCCACTTCCTCTTGTCTTGTCTCATGCTCTTCTTCACTTCTTTGTCTTTACCCCTACGTTTATCCATGTAATTCTGCTTAATCCTGTCTGACTTTGTCTGCTCGATGTTGTTCTTCAGCCGTTTTCTCATCTACTAGCTCCCACGACTCCTTGCTGATCCATGGTTTTTGCCCTTTCTTTTTGCACCCCAATATTTCTTGAGCTGTTTCTTTGTATGCAGCCTCAAAGTCCTGCCATTTTTTTTTTCAACTACTTCTTCGTCTGTTTCATCGTAGTCTTGTAATATATCATATTTGTTGTGCAACTCCAGTGAGAATTGTGTTTTAATGGCTGGTTGTTGTAACTTAATTATATGAAATCTCTTTCTGATCACTTTGTTCTTTTGTTTTTGTCTTTAGTTTCAGCATGATTTTTGAGCACACTAATTGGTGGTCACTTGCAATGTCTGCTCCTCTTATAGCCCTAATGTCCAGTGTTGCTTGCTTACTAACACATGGTCTATTTGATTCTTTGTTCTTCCTCCTGGAGAAGTCCATGTCTGCTTATGTATCAGTTTATGTGGAAAAATGGTACCTGTCACCACAAGGTTATTGAGTCGCAGATTACTAAGAGTATGTCATGCTTATGAACACTGTCCACTACTGTCTGTGGTTGTTCATAGAAATTGTCTTTATCTTCATCGTTGGCTTCATTCATTGGTGCATAGACTTGTATGTTCGATAACTTCCCATATTTGGAGAAGAATCTAGCATAAATAATTCTATCGCTGATAGGTTTCCATTCCATCAATGCTTGTTCTACTTTCTTTGTTATCATTATTGCCACCACTCCATGTCTGTGTATGTTGTCTTCTCTCCCTGAAGAAATTACACTCTCTCCGGTGTTCAACTTGACTTTTCCTTACCCCATCTATCTGCATTCACTAATGCCCATGACATAAATTTTATGTTTATCTATTCTCTTGCAAGCTGGGCTGATTTCCCTATTGAGTACAATGTTCTCACATTCCAACATCCTATATTTACATTAACCTTTGGCTTGGTTAATGACGTTGTCAGCCTCTGAACTTCCATTTGGCTTTGATCCAGAAACGTGATACTGTCCACATATCTGATGTCATCATCCACGGGTGTCTGGACCATCACCTTCCTGTAGCCATTTCCTGCGCACGCTGGCATTTGAATTTCACTTCTTGTTTCCGTAACATCATTTAAACTGGGAGAGTTGGCCCTCTACATTAGGTTTATTTTTGGGGTTTTCCTGTGTGTTATGTAAACTGAGGTATTTGATACATCTTGCACCAGTTGACTGTTTGTTGAATTGTTCTGATGTTTATCTTTGTGTTTCGTTACAGCTCAGACAACGCATTGGTGTTGCCATTGGCGACAAGATACTGGACCTGAGTGTCATCAAGCATCTGCTGACTGGACCACTTCTTAGCAACTGTCAACATGTCTTTGACAAGGTTCATTCTTCTTCTTAGTTATGACTATTGGGTCATTCCGTGTCAAATCAACCAATATTTAGGAAATCTCAAAAGTTTATGTCACAAATTTTTTTCATTTTAACCAATGAATAAGTAGCTATACCTGAGCACTTCTGCAAAAGAACTAAGCACTTAATATGCAAATTGTGTCTGCAATGCCCTATAATGTGAACAGTTGGTTACAAGCATCCAAAAACGCACCATTTATTTTTATCTGTTTTCAGGTGCTTCTAAGTTGATGCAAATTATCTATGTAAAATTCAAGAATGATAGGGCAAAGGACAATGGGTATACCGGGTGGACGAAAATGGAAAAGAACATTAAAAAAAAATTCAAAGAAGAGTTTCAGCAGGTTGTATTTAATTGTGGTGTTACAGTACAATGCCCAAATTGCTACCATGTATTGTCAGGGATACTGACAATAACCTATTAGTTCAGTAGGTTTCTTGTTGCTACACCCTCAGAATAATTTAGCCTTAAACTTTAACTTTTTCTATATTTTACGAATTTCAACACATAAAATGAGAATAAAAGGTAAAGGTATGTTCTTATATAGCGCGGTATCCAGTCCTTGGGACTGTTCAAAGCTTTACACTTCACCCCCAGGCAAACCTGTTCATTCCAACGCCATCTCGATTTTTCTGGGAAGCATTCAGCCATGCTGCAGTGCAATTACTGCGTGAAGACTATTCGTTCAGATATCCACCTCTTTCTATAGCCAGGTACTCATTTATACAGCTGAGAGAATGTGGGACAAGTGGTATGATCGCCATTTTTCAACTGCACATAGTCCTTTAAAAATATCCAGAATAAATGTGACAGAGTACAGGGGCGTCCGCATGAATTTTTCCAGGGAGGGGCAAGAAATTTGGGTATATAATAAAGCATAGGCATAGTAAGGCATACACCATGTATTCAAACATTCTACATACAATGATGAAATGTACTTTTCCAGTTACTGGCAGAATAAAAGCTGCAGGCGACGCCTTTCAGACCCAAAGTGGTCAATCACATCCTTGATGATGGCATCCTTTCTGTCCATTACCTTCTGTTGATGCACGCTAAGCATGCACAAGCCAGACAAGCGTTCAGTAGACATCATTGAATGATGCCAGGTCTTAACTGGCCTCAAGGTGCTGAAAGACCATTCAACTTGACAAGTAGACGCTGGAAGCATCAACGCAATAAGTGCGGCTTTACGAACAGCCAGGAACAAATGACAGTAGTTCAACAGTTCTACCATTGTTGCATTGTTGCAGTTTTCAGGTGTGTGCCTCATCTCCACAGCTCAAACCAGCCCAGTGATTCTTCAGCGAAGTTGTCAATGCTGTATATATATCGTTGACCTGAAAATAGAAGAACTCATCACATTTTCATGAAGAAATAAAAAATCATGTTTTCCCAAGACATACATTGAAACCATTGAGAGCCAAACAAATCAACGGTGCCATCGTATTAGGATAAAGAAAGCAATTGAATTTTTAAATAAACGTTCAAAAACAAATTAAAAATCAGAACAATACAATTTCATTAAATGACTATCTGTCAATAGATTTATATATGTACAATTCATGTCAATATAATTTAAATAAACTACAGTAGTATTATATCAAACATACAGTTATACTGCACTATGTTTTGATAATCAAAACATAGTGCAGTATAATTGTATGTACTAAACTCTGGACCATGCGATCTCGGAAAGTGTTGCGATCCACCTGAGACATCAATGCAGGATGGAGAGAAAACAGAGCAAAGTGATTCTTGTCGGGAATAAACCGATTTCTTAGTGACTTGATTATGGAGTTCAGGTATGGGATGAAGATTGCGACACGATAATACTCCTCCACCATCTTGCTCTGTTAGTTTGGCTATTGAGTTAGACGTCTACACTGGCAAGGCATATGTAACTCGATTCCAACCGCCTTTGCAATCTTGTCAGCTTGCACCATTATATCCTCCTTAAAGCATACTTCAGCTTCTCTTCTGTGTGTTTCAAATATGACAAACAGCTGCTGGATGTGGTCGTGAACCTTGAGGACATCAAATTGAACAGCTTGCAAAGCTTGTGTCACTGGCTCCAACATCGCTGAATATTTTGCCATGATAACGAGGCACAACAAGAATGTCGACGTTCCAGATGCGCATTGCAACTGGTGTGCGTCTGGACGGGTCTTGCCAGAAGCTGTAGCAGTAGTTGTTTGTGGATAACTTCGAAGTGGTTGGTGAAGATTCTGATGCTTTGGTACTTGGCCATCCATCGTGTTTCACATAGCATGGGGACATTTGGTACCAGGCTGTGACTGTTGGGGCTGTCTTGAAAAAACGTGATAATGGTCTTGACTGTAGGGGATGGCAGTGTTAGTTGAGCCATTTTTCATTCTTTTTGATGTCTAGGGCGCAATCATATTCATAGGTCAAAATTGGTTTTACTCGCATAAACTATGATTATTAGTAGATTATTTTATACCAAGATAATATATCTAGCATGCATAGATAATTATATATAGCTGATTCAAATAGGGTTTGTAAGCTGGCCCAACTAACACTTGGTGTGGGGTATGTTGAGCCAAAGTGTAGTGTAAGTTGCCTAAATGCTTTATTTGTATAATTTATAAAGGCCTTGTACAAAACAATTATAACAACTCAGCCAACACATCTACCCAGTGGGAATAACACATCTCTGACAAGTCGACGCACTTAATTAATAAGTCAACACACTTAATTAAAATAGACTTATAGGCCAATCGCAGCCAATACATGTAACTAACTGTTAATATGTTGCCTTGTTGCTATCCAATGTCCCAATTTGGTCAGAAAAATAAATTCCTTAATGTATTTTGGGGTAAAGAACACTCTCGTCTTCGTTCTTTAACTACTGCTCAACTAACCCTCCCTTGGGTCTTGGGTGGCTCAACTAACCCTGTTTCAACAATTAAGCTTATTTAATTAACTTCTCGTTAATGCATGAAGTGATGTAAATAATCTTCTTCTCTGCACATAGCTAGGCCATTTGTAAGTGCACAAACAATAAAGTCTGGTCACGTGAGTTGATAGTTTACACACCAGCAGGCATTCATCACAATTACTAAAAGTTTCGAAAAACATCAGAAAACATACTTTTAGCTCACATGTTCTGGCCGTTGTGACAAAGCCAACTGTAATCTTAATTAATAACATGTTCAATCACTGGGTGGTTCCATGTAACTGTCGCTGCTGTAGTTTCCCGGGAAACGTGTGGCTCAACTAACCCAGTGGCTCAACTAACACGGCCTTCCCCTACCAATCGCATTAAGGACCTCTGCAACAGAATTGAGATCATTCGCCACCAGGTTAAGTTTGTGGGCTGTGCAGTGGACGAAAGCTGCTTTGGATTCCTTCTCCTTGATCTTAACTAGTACTCCACCAACTTTACCAGCCACGGTTGAGCATCCATCGTATCCTTGGCCAAGTAGCTTTGTGATATCTACTCCGAACTTTGTACACTGGGCATGTTTGCAATAGTTTCAGCATCTATCTGTGCTAGTGAGGTAAACCCACGGTACTCATCACAGATTGTAGGTTCTTTGTTAGTTGTGTCGACAAAATGAACACCAAGAGAAAGCTGCTCTTCCCCGATATATAATATAATATATAGTATAACAAATATAGGATTTATACTCACTTTTGGTGGGTGTTTGCCGCTTTAAGATGGATTCTAGCACTGAATCTCGTTTAGTAGCATTATAAGTCATTATTACCTGGGTGATTAGTAGTTAAGCAATATCATCTTTACATTTGCCAACATGTGCACTTTCAGTGGACAGTAATGTTATAATTGTATATAATTAAATATATATATATATATAGATAATATATATTATTATATAAGATGTAAAGTTAACATATACTTTAAGCTCACGAATATACGTCCGAAAAAATCAGATCGTGGGGGCACCCCCACGGAAGCCCATGGCAGAGTACCGTACTGAGATTTTAATATGTTGCTTACTTATAAAGGACTATGCACAGTAAAAAAATGGTGGTCATAGGACTTGTCCCACATTCTCATTTTGGGTGCTGAAATTGGTAAAATATAGAAAAAGTTAAAGTTTAAGGATGAAATATTCAGAAAGTATAGCAGCTAGAAGATTACTGGACTAATAGGTTATTGCCAGTATCCCTGACAATAGATGGTAGCAATTTGGACGTTGTACTATAAAACAACAATGAAATACAGACTATTTTCGTGCAATTGGTATACCCATTCTTGAATTTTCCGTAGATAATCTGTACCAATATGTCTACATATTCAGCAAATGTCAGATGTGTAGCTTGTAAACTTCTCAACTTAGAAGCACCTGAAAACAGATAAAAATAATGGGTGCGTTTTTAGGTGCATACCACCGGTTCACTATATAGGGCATTACAGACACAATGTGCAGGCAAATCCTTAGTTTTTTGCAGAAGTGTTCAGGTATAGCTACTTATTCATTGGTTAAAATTTAGGCAAATTCTGAGACATACACTTTGGTTGGTTTGACATGGTATAGTAACATGCTTGTCTATAATCTTCTATTCTCATCTTTTAGTTAATATTTGTAGTTTCTGTTTTGCTTAATTTAATTGAGTATTTAAGAAAAAAGTGTTGATCGATCCAAATAATAGTTGTTTGTTTAGCTGCAGTCAACATTGATCTGCGTAATATGGGCTGTTGCGCAATGGTTAACCATGATTATATTGGGTTGGTAGGTTGACAGATTTATTTATTGATTATTCATGCCAGTATGCTGCATTGTGTTAAATTTTCTGGATTATATATTATGACATAAACATGTCCACATGATGTGATATAAGAAAGTTGTGCATGAAACAAATACCAGCAAGCATATTTATGAGCAGGAATTACCTTTAACAAAAAGCGAACAGTTATAACAAGTATGTGAAACCATTGTATCAGATAACTACAATACATTGCACAGGTTCAGATATTGAGGCATTTGTAATTGCAGCCGACCCTGAATGACTTGATAGCCCAGGGCCACAGAGTATGGACTGAGACAAGACAGAGATTGCAGCAGCTTCTCAGTGTCAACTGTAGTGAACTCAAGGGAAGCGCAGACCTCATGTCTAGGTGGGCTGTCTCATCTCATATCTAGCCATTTCTGATTTATAAACCTTACTACTCTAAAGCACCTGTTGCCAAAGTTTTATTCAGTATATTCACATATTTCCATTAAGGCTTTGCTTATATTTAGCCCTATTTTTAGAGTTGGCGAGTCCATGACAGGTTACAGATTTACCCCTTTTGGGATCTTTTACTTCCTCTGGCATGAACACCAGGTAGAAGAGACCAATAGCTTTTAGTGTCTGTTCTGATAATAAATGACTATTAATACTACCTTAGTACACTGTAGATATTCAGTTAATAAAAGCTGTTGTAAAAATTGGGTTGCACTCTGTTGAAACAATTCATGTATATCTGATTTTATTGCTTTGATAATACATTCGTTTAATTATTTTAATAATTGGGTTTATGTAATGTGCATTAAATTACGTCTGTCCTGTATGGGTTATCTCATTGGAAAGACCCTATGCAAGTGTTCATGGGGTGTGATGTTATTCTAGGGCTTTTATTCCAATGGAGTCAGCGATGATGCACCTGCCTGCTTCTATAGGTAAGTTTCGTGATGTTAGTAATAGCTAACATATTTCTTTTTGTGAAACTGAATAAAGATAAAATGCTTACCTTAATTGTTGTTGTATGTCTTCTGTGTATTTCAAAACAATTCAAATCACACATGCAAATACTCCATTCTGAAGTACTTAATGGCTGATTCACTTAAGAAAATGCTGATTCATTGTTGTTGACACTACTACTACTGAGTTCTAAACTCCACAGACTGATGGCAGAGATTGAAATAGATGTAAGAATAGGCACAACACCAATCAAGTTCTAAACTCCACAGACTGATGGCAGAGATTGAAATGGATGTAAGAATAGGCACAACACCAATCAAGTTCTAAACTCCACAGACTGATGGCAGAGATTGAAATAGATGTAAGAATAGGCACAACACCAATCAAGTTCTAAACTCCACAGACTGATGGCAGAGATTGAAATAGATGTAAGAATAGGCACAACACCAATCAAGTTCTAAACTCCACAGACTGATGGCAGAGATTGAAATAGATGTAAGAATAGGCACAACACCAATCAAGCATAGCTGTAAATTTGGGTGACATTTATATAATACTCTGCAGCTTTTAAAATAGGAAAGTCAGTCGCATTGATTTGAGATTGTGTCGTACCATAGTGAACGGTTTATAGAAACATAGATTACATAGTATGTTTGCATAAATTACTTTGGCAGTCTAGCTGTCTGTTCCATAGGAAACTATGCATTATATTCTCATAAAATTTTATAATTGTGCATAATGTTTCTATGTGAGCTATGTTCTTCATGTGTATCAGGCAACTCCTGGATGTGGATTTTTAAAACAACAAAATGTTTGCCTAACTGTCAGTTTTAATAGCATGGTAAGATCCAAGCTAGTCACACAGTGTAACTATTTCAAAGATAGTAAGAAATGTTTACAATAAAATTTGTTTCACATTACCTCGGTTTGTAATGTGTGTACAGCCTGTATGTGCATTATAATGGGGCATATAGTAACACTTTATTGTGAACAATGGTGATGTTAGATACCATTTATAAATTTAATTATTTATTGTATATTTTAACACATGTTTTTAACATATTTATATATTTTTTACATATCTATATGTATATATATATATATTACATATATATATATCTATATGTATATATATTACATATATATATATATATATATATATATATATATATATATATATATATATATATATATATATATATATATATATATATATATTACTTATATATGTTTTTAACTAATTAATTTTTTTTTGCATATTTGTATGTATATTTGTATGGTTTTTTTACCTGGAATAATAGTATTCATAATGTTAGACAAAATGAGTTATAGATAAATGTTAATCTGAAGTGTAGTTGCTTCTCAAGTTCTTTGTGTTCCCTCTAGGAGATTACACTGACTTTTATTCATCAATCCACCATGCCACCAATGTGGGCATAATGTTCCGTGGCAAAGACGATGCTCTCATGCCAAACTGGTGAGTTATTTTTTTCTATTCTCTGTTGTTTCAAACTACATCAAGTTGATGGTAATTGTTAAGGTATGTGGCCTGTTTCCTCCATGGGGCGCAGTAGCATAGTGGTTAGAACACAGGACACTTAATCGAGAGAACCCATGTTCGAATTCTCTTGCTGCTGCTTCAGAACTTTCATTCACTCAGCTATATAAATGAGTACCTGGCAACAAACAGTGATGGGATTCCAGTGGTGGAATTATAAGAATGAACGGCTTTCCCACAGCAATTGCAGCTTCATTAGAAGTTGGAATGGTGTTTGCATGAACAGGTCTGCCAGGGGAAAGTGTAACACGCTCTGAGTAACAATTGTTAGAGGGGCAAGGCATAAATTAAACACTTTGCTTTGTTCTTTTACCCTCAAGTACACGCAACAGTGGGAGAGTTCATCAGGAAAAATAATTGCTCAATTCGCTGGCACCATTGTTCTTGCAATGCAAGTGTTTTGCTTGTTCGCTTCATGAATATTTCATGAAACACTGTGATTGCTGGATTATAAATTTGTCTTTTTACCACAAATATTACAGTTAACTCACTTCAATGTGTCAACAACCAGTTGTGTTGTGTATGTATATTTATTCTCCCAATTTTATGAATATTTTCACCAACTCTAATTGTAATAATCTGTGTTGATTTGATTTTGTCCTGAATTTTTACTAATACAGCTTGTCTATTTTATAATAAATTAAAAGTGCATACTGTTTCAAGAACTTTGTTGTTTGTACATAGGAAGAGCCTTCCAGTTGGTTACCATGGACGCGCCTCTTCTGTTGTCATCTCAGGAACTCCAATTAGACGGCCCCTTGGTCAGACAAAACCTGACGATGGTAAGAACCACAAACATATTAGAGTTCTGCAGAAACTCTTATGCAATTGTAATAACAATAATATAGATAATAAATATTGTTTATCCCAAAAACACTTGATAACATTTACATGTAATCTTCCGTAACCACAATTATGAAGTTAAACATAATTAATATGCAGATGAACATAGCTGAGTGTACAATGTAGTATGTAAATTATTTCTTTCAACATTCCAATCTCCTGTATTCATCAACTTTTAAAAAGTTCAAAGAAGTAGAATTATTGGGGGAATAATGAAGAAATCGGGAGACTGCTTTCACCAGAAAACTGTTAATAAAATGAATGGAACAATAACTGTTATTTAATACCTAAACATAGAGAATCTGGAATAAAGATATATCATCAGCATCATTGCATGGAAGAGGAGAAACCTGGACGAAACAAGCTAAAAATGTCATCAGTAACAAACCTATCGATTGGCCAATATTCCTTAAGTTACACTGACAATGTAAACTAAATTGAGTGTTTACATAAATTGATCAACTGGACTGTTTGTGTCACAGCTAAGCCGCCAGTGTTTGGGCCATGTCGTCTGATGGACTTTGAGCTGGAGATGGGTTTCTTCACTGGCCCAGGGAACAAGCTGGGAAACCCAATCCCCATAGATAAAGCACATGAGAACATCTTTGGAATGGTGCTCCTCAATGATTGGAGTGGTAAGTCATATCATGTTTCTTCACCAACACATTGTGGTCTTCTCTTTCATTCAGAAGGACCAAAAGATACCTGCATTGAAGTCTTTAGTCTTTGTTGCCCCACATACATTATTATTTAGAAATATCTAATCTCTCTATGTTAGGGTATGGTGACAAAAATTGCTTTATCCTTTCCTTTGAGCAATACCAAAACTATGATGATCATTGCATATAGAGGCACTCAGCATTATCACATGTTGCTCTGTTGTAAAGCCCGTGACATACAGAAGTGGGAATATATCCCACTTGGACCATTCCTTGCCAAGAACTTTGGCACAAGCATATCTCCATGGGTGGTCACAATGGAGGCCCTCAAACCATTCACTGTGTCAAACTTCCAGCAGGTATGACTATTAAAGCATATCCATTAAAAAGCACTTGTAATTATATATATATATATATATATATATATATATATATATATATATATATATATATATATTATACAACATTTTACCAGTCCTCTTATTGTATACATAGTACACTGAAGATCAAAATATGCACATTTGAGGCTGGTACCTGAAATAGGTTTTTTGAAACGGAAAATCAGAGTATGTACAAGGTTTATGGTTATACACATGAACCTAGCTTTTGTGATTAGCAATCTTTCTGCAGTAATATAGTATGTTGGAATAAAAAACAATATCTGCAATTTTGCTAACTTATTATAAGATATGACAAAATTTTTATATAACGGCCTGCTTGTCTCCTTAAAAACATGCGTACTGTCGGATGAGGATGTAGACAAATTAATATATCCTGTAATGTAACTGCAATGAATTTGGCAATTTCAGATATGTAACAGATGCACTAACTTGATGACAGTTGTTCTACTTGTGTGTTTGTCTAGGATCCTGCACCTCTGCCATACCTTCAACACAATGACAACTACAACTTTGATATTAATCTTGAAGTGAGCATCAAAGGTGAGATTGATAATGCAGTTGAATCATTTCTCTGTTTGTAATGATATTAGACATTCTTGTTCTTTTCCATAAAGCCTGGGGATTCACAAGTGATTTTGTTAATCAGACAATAACAACTGTGCATGAATGAGTAACTTCTGACTTCTATAAAGCCAGCTGGCTTTCATCAACCTTTGAATAATGTATGCACACCTTGTGTAGATGACTACAGCAGACCCAACACACCACAGATCTACTGAAGCCAACATTTTTCTATTCTTTTACCATTACTCCTGTACCTGACTACCTGTACGATAACATAAGACAAAAAGACAAGACAAAATAGTAGCATTACTCAAGTTCATGTAAACACTAGAAAGCTTGTCATGGTAGGCTTTGTTTGAGAATACAAGATCAGCACGAAGACTTGTTTCCTTTAAATGTTAACAGTATGAAACATGTACATGTTCTGTCATTATGTTGGTTTTGTCACAAAAAATGTCTAGTAATATGTGGCTTTGACAGGTGAAGGCATGGTGTCCCCATTCACTGTCTCCAGAAGTAACTTCAAGGTAGGAACATGATTTACTGCAAGACTTACTGTGCAAGACCATGGTAAAGTCTGTAAATTAGATTACCTTCCTGAGACATATAATATTAATTTAACAAGATTTGCCATCCAAGCCAAAGGCCCGTTGGCTTATCGAGAGTCCGACATTTTTAATCTATGTGTAATCCGCCCCCCTGAGATAAGTATCAACATTACTTTGAATGCTAGCTAATGTTTTGTTACAGCAACAGTACACTGTTTGTTTTTATGTTTAAAACAAATAAAGTGATAGATTGATTGATTGACACTGCAGACACCTGATTCCCTGCCATGGATTTCTTGTGACTAATCTCTGATATAATTGAAATAACTTTTATAAATCGATAACAAACATTTCTCAACATTGGAATATAAATTATAAACTACATTCATGCAAAATATGTTACTTGCAGCAGAATGTACTCGTCATTTTAAAACTATTATATATCCTTGAATGGATAGATGATCCGGTTTCTTGGTTATTAATATTAAGCATAATTACCTCTCAAGAAACTTTGTGTTCTTTCTGAATATTTCGACTGCATCTCGCAGTCTTCTTCAGCAGACTGAAGTTACGGATGTGTCACATGACCAATGTCATGTCACACAAGCAGGAGTAGGACTTTCCGGGAAACGCGGGAAAGACAACAATGAAAATATGATCAATTGTTATCCAAACAACAACAAGGAGCGGACAGTCCATAACTAGATGACCTGGACAACATCACAGAGAGGTGGGTCATTAATCTAGCGAACAGACATTTAGACAGTGACGAAGTCAGCCTATTGAAGAAAGGTTTAAATTTTGCGGTAACCCCACAGAACCTTCCCATAGACGATCTGATAACGACAACAGAACTAGCATGTAAGAACATCAAAGAAAAACACAGGGCCGATGGGTTGAGATGTGAGGTAGCTAAAGCCGTGATGAAACACAAAGCCAAGAAAAAGAGATCTAACATATCACTGGAAGAGAGGAAAGCACTTCAAACTTTACGTAGCGACAAGACGATCAAGATTCTACCAGCAGACAAGGTTAGAGCAGGACGTTAACATTCTAGACCACGAGGAGAAAAATAAAGGAGGCGATTAACATCCACAGAAAGAAACCTACGCTGAACCGAGACGTTGGCCAGGAGCTCCCACCAGTCCTACTCCAGCTTGTGTCACATGACATTGGTCATGTGACACATCCGTAACTTCAGTCTGCTGAAGAAGACTGCAAGATGCAGTCGAAATATTCAGAAAGAACACGAAGTTTCTTGAGAGGTAATTATGCTTAATATTATATATCTTTCTATATTTTGTAAAGTTGACTCCCTTCTTTGTAGTATATGTACTGGACCATGAAGCAGCAGTTGGCTCATCACACTGTTACTGGCTGCAACATTCGACCAGGAGACCTCATGGGCTCCGGCACCATCAGTGGTCCAGTAAGTGGTTTCACTTGTCTTCTACGTGTTCTACATTGCTATATCATTAGAGGCACAAATTAATTCCTTGTAGTTTATTTGGCTCTGTGTTTGTTCTATGACTAACCATAATCATATAGAACAAGTCTAGATTATCTCGTTTTCCTTAAAAGTTTGCTCATAGGCTAATTTTGTCACCAACAGCCTGTTTCTATAGTTGTTTTTCACAGAGTTGCCCAAAAGCATTAATGATGGAAACATTTCATTGTAATATAGTACATAGTTTCCACCAATCTATGACAAAGAGCAGTATTTCGTGAAAATATAATAAAATGTTACATTTGCTGTAATTAATGTTACAACTCATCTAAAACTTATTTGAATTTGTCTGCAATGTTGGCCCAAGGGGAATTAATTGGCTCTTTACAAGAATTAATTCATTGCATGCTGACACGTTACTTTAATCTCCCAAATATGGCCAGTAGTTTCTGTACCCGAGAGTTTTATTGACATTAAAGATTGCTTTGTTTCTGTTTAGACGGACGAGTCACTTGGCAGCATGCTAGAACTGTGCTGGAAGGGAACTCGCACTGTCAGCCTGGGTGATGGAGGCAGCCGCAAGTTCCTACTGGACGGCGACGAAGTCATCATGACAGGCAGGATGAATGTTGTCCTTGTCATTAAATACTTCATAATTCTTGATAGCACAGCATAACTGTAATATTGCAAGTAATAACTATTAGTCCATTGTTATCTGATATAACTCTGAATATTACAATAATTATTGGTGCAGAGATTATTTTTATTATTTATCATTATTATTATTTTGAGTGAATTATGTAAATCTAACATAAACAACAAATGTGAAAGGTCTTCACATCATTGCTTCTTGTCTTCACAGCAATGTTCTTGTCTTCACAGCATTGTTTCTTGTCTTCACAGCATTGTTTCTTGTCTTCACAGCAATGATTGTTGTCTTCACATCATTGCTTCTTGTCTTCACAGCATTGCTCTTGTCTTCACAGCATTGTTTCTTGTCTTCTCAGCATTGCTCTTGTCTTCACAGCATTGTTTCTTGTCTTCACAGCATTGTTTCTTGTCTTCACAGCAATGTTTGTTGTCTTCACATCATTGCTTCTTGTCTTCACAGCATTGCTTCTTGTCTTCACAGCATTGCTTCTTGTCTTCACAGCATTGCTTCTTTTCTTCACAGCAATGTTTGTTGTCTTCACAGCATTGTTTCTTGTCTTCAAAGCAATGATTGTTGTCTTCATATCATTGCTTCTTGTCTTCTCAGCATTGCTTCT
This sequence comes from Lamellibrachia columna, assembly GCA_963662155.1. Classification (NCBI taxonomy): domain Eukaryota; kingdom Metazoa; phylum Annelida; class Polychaeta; order Sabellida; family Siboglinidae; genus Lamellibrachia; species Lamellibrachia columna. The sequence continues at coordinate 28,965,863 of OY759265.1, forward strand.
TGTCTTCACAGCATTGTTTCTTGTCTTCACAACATTGTTTCTTGTCTTCACAGCAATGTTTGTTGTCTTCACATCATTGCTTCTTGTCTTCACAGCATTGCTTCTTGTCTTCACAGCATTGTTTCTTGTCTTCACAGCAATGTTTGTTGTCTTCACATCATTGCTTCTTGTCTTATCAGCATTGCTCTTGTCTTCACAGCATTGTTTGTTGTCTTCACAGCAATGTTTGTTGTCTTCACATCATTGCTTCTTGTCTTCACAGCATTGCTTCTTGTCTTCACAGCATTGTTTGTTGTCTTCACAGCAATGTTTGTTGTCTTCACAGTGTTGCTTCTTGTCTTCACAGCATTGTTTCTTGTCTTCACAGCATTGTTTCTTGTCATCACAGCAATGTTTGTTGTCTTCACAGCATTGCTTCCTGTCTTCACAGCATTGTTTCTTGTCTTCACAGCATTGCTTCCTGTCTTCACAGCAATGCTTGTTGTTTAGATATATGATTGATATGATTGAAATGTAAGCCTGTGGATTTACATAATATTGTTGACTGACAGTTTTCTTAACTGTATTTTTGACTGTCCATATTGAACCTTTCAACTAACATCTTTCTGTTGTCTGTTACAGGCTACTGTGAAGCCAATGGCTGCAGGATTGGGTTTGGAGAATGCATCGGCAAAGTTCTTCCTGCACACCCAATTTAGTTTGACCAACAAGTGACATCAGGTTCTGAATTTAACCAGAGTTCAGATATTTGTCAAATAGTATAGTTATTTTACACCCAATATGTTCATATCAAGTGGCCTGAGATGCTCCAGATAATGCTTAGGTTAACTAAAGTTTAGAAATCACCTTTCTTATACTTCATTAGATATGACAAGGAACCACATGAATCATTTGATCAACAACATAGCAACTTACGGACAATCCACAATATATTATATCCTTAGTTGGTGTACCTTGTGTGTCTGTGAGATTATGTCTGGATTGGAGAAGGATTTATGTAGAAAATAGTGCTAAATTTATAGTTTCTATGTAGTATTATATTAGACAAATCTTGTCAGATATAAAATCAGATATTGTTGCATCTTGTTATCAACTTATGATTATTCTTTAAACATGGTTACCAAACCAGGTTAATTGTTATGCTTTAAGTGGTGACTTATGTATACTGTGTTTGTTATATAGATAGTTGGAACAACACACACCAAAGTGCATTTTCTGTGTTTCTTTCAAAGTAGAGGAGTTATACAGCTGCAATAATTAAGTACTGTGTGTATCTATTGTGCAGTGAAATTGGTACAAAATTAAGATTCTGATTCAAATTGCAATTCATAGGATCTTTAAATCAGATAACTTTCATTTTTCATATCCAAGGTGTGTTAAATTTACCTGGTAGAGGCTTTCATCAACGTATCACGTTGACTTCATCAGTACCGATGACGCTGAATGACGTCATCGTACACGTGAGGTAGTTCGTAATTGCCCTCGTCTCTGTTGATGGGTGTTCTAGCTTTCCGGATCCAGATGGCTTCTTTGATGTGCCGGATTCTTCGGTTGGGTTCCTTGTCTACAATTATTACTCCCTCCCAGTCTATGATGTGGCTTTCAGTTGTTGATTTATTGATGGTAGACATCAATCTTTTTTTCCCGCTCCTTGTGTATTTCTCTTTTTTTGTGTTGTCTACATCCTTTCTGTGTTCCTCCAGTCATGTTTTTAGTAGTCTTCCTGTCTCCCCAATGTACTCAGCACCACAGTTCTTGCATGGTATTTGGTACACCAGTTCACCCTGTTCTTCTAACTCTACTACCTCGTGGGGTATGTCCTTGGGATGTACCAACAAGCGCCTGAGGGTGGTGTGGGGACGCATGGCTGTTGCTACTCCATATTTCTTCTGTAATTGGTGTACTCTCTCTGAGACCCCCTGTACGTATGGGATGACTATTGTAATTTCTGTCATTTTTTTTTTTTCTTCTTACTGCTATCTGTCACCTTGTTCAAGGCCCAGGATGGATAGCCACCTACTCTTAGAGCTCCTCTCAAGTGTTCCACCTCTTCCTTCTTGTCCCCCTCCTCTGGAGTTATCATCTCACACAAAGGTGTTCATAAGGTTTCTGACCACTTCTGATGTTTCGGGTGGTGGGACACAAAATTCAAGTATTGGTCGGTGTGCGTCTTCTTCCTGTACACTGTAGACTTCACACTGCCATCTTCCTTTCTGGTGAACTACGCATCCAAGAAGGGCATGCTGTTGTTCTCTTCATCTTCCCACGTGAAAATGATGCTCCCTGTGGGGTCTACAGTGTTCATGTGTTGTTGTAATTTCTTTGCCTTTCCTGTGTGTACCAGGCAAATTACTTCATCCACATATCATTTCCAGTTTCTCGGTTGGCAATCTACCGGTGCTGTGGCTATTATTTTCTGCTCCAGGTCCTCCATGTACAGGTTGACAACAATGGGGGATACCTGACTGCCCATGGCTATTCCAAATTTCTGCTGGTAAATTTCTCCTTCACATCTGAAGTATGTCATCTCCAGGACAAATTTCAACAACTCCATGATGTCGTCTACGTTTAGGTTTGTTCTCTTCTTTAGGGTCTTGTCATTCTCTAGCCTTTTTGTGATGATTTCGCACGCTTCTTTGATCGGGGTCTTCGTGAACAGCGACACAACATCATATGACACAAATGATTCTCCTGCTTTTATTCTCAGCTTTGTCATTTCCTTCACCAGTTCTTGTGAGTTTTCTGTGTGGTGTTCTGTTTTTCCAACAAGTGGTTGTAGTATGTTGGCTAATTCCCTGGATACTCTGTATGCTATTGTCTGTGTGTAGTTGACAATTGGTCTGAGTGGCACTCCTTCCTTATGGATTTTTGGTGATCCATACATGCGTGGTACTTTTTCTAGCGTAGGATACAAGTACCATCAACAGAGACGAGGGCAATTACGAACTACCTCATGTGTACGATGACGTCATTCAGCATCATCGGTACTGATGAAGTCAACGTGATACGTTGACGAAAGTCTCTACCAAGTATATTAAACACACCTTGGATATGAAAAATTAAAGTTATCTGATTTGAACTATCCTGAAGAATGTTCAGTAATCATAGGATCTTTGTATCATGATACATACTAGATGAATTTGTAGAAAATCAGAGAACATTACTGGAAATGGTAGCACAGGGTATGCAGAGATTCAGGTTAACATTCTGCTATGGAATTGCAAAAATCTTTTTGCAGCATGCAATAGCAGTGTCAGTTTAGTCACAATACAATACATTAGCTTGTCACATGTTAAGTAAAGGTTTGTCTGAACACAATCCTGTCAAGTCTGCCATTCCGACCAGGGTTCTCCATTTTTCAGGATCAATGTTCTGATAGTAAATAAACCTCCAGTCGAACTGAGCCTGTAGGAAAATTTTTATTTGTCTTAATTAAGTCTTAAATAGACCATTTTTGTCAGTATGTACACCTGCTGTGTGGAAAGTACTACCCTACCTCATGTACTGCTGTAACATATTCTACAGAATACATGATCAAACTTCATGGCACCTTGATTGACAGGTTTGCGAATGTGTACAAATAGTACCAGACTTTGGGTCAATTATATTGGAATTGGTGTTTTTTAACATAATTGGAATTAATGAAAATGCAATTAGTATGTTCAATTACTTTTAAAGTACTTTTCAATTACATTTTCAATAACATCATGTAACTCAAATTATTTGTTACAAATAATCAACAAAATATAATATGTTGCATATATCGTATTTGTTTGCCATTATATACCATAATATGCAGAAATTAAATAAAGCTGCTCTAAAAATAGATGCTATTTTTTGGCTCTGAATATATCTACAGTGCGTCTGTTCACATACTGTTATTTCTATTTGGAATTGGTATTTTTTATGTGAAATTGGTATGCTGTAATCGGTATGCTGTAATTGGAATCTGAATTGATATAATGTAATTGACCCCAGGTCTGCTCTGACAAGTGCCCGTATCAACTGCATATCTGATAGTGATGACTGTAAATTACAGCATACAGAAATCTGTTAAATATAGATAATATAGCATGGGTAAAGAGTATTAGATCTGACATGTCATATTTTAAGTATTGTATATTTTTGCACCACTTTAAATATATTGCACCACCAAATTAATTAGTAGTGTGATATTTGAAGTTAGGCAACAGAAACAAATACTGTTTATCTTGTAGAGTAACACCATTTATTCCACAAAATGCACATCAAATAAACGGCATGCCTGTCAACAATAAGTTGATTGAGAGCAAGTCATTGACATTTGTAAAGAAATGTATGTATGCTATGCTGCATTACATTTTCAGGCAAGACCAATAATTGAGATAATTGTGTATATACTTATATATATATATATATACCTGTAATATTTTCATATAATCATACTGGATCAGTATTATGCTTTTGTGAATGAACTTCTTGAATAAACAAGAAAAAGACTGCAATGCCAAAACCTACCCATGTTACTGTCCTCAGGGGAAGTCCAGGGGGTTCAAATGAACCCTCTTTTTTGAGATAAGTTTGTTTAACTGCAACATTTTTCAGAAATCATCCCAGAAATCCCTGGCTGGTTGTGGACCCCTGGACCGCCCTTTTCAAAAACGTTTATCACCATCATTTTTAACCTTTATAAGCACTTTTGTGTCATCCACAAATTTTAGTACGTTGCTTGTTATGTTCCTAATACTGATCATTGTGGTACCCCACTCAAAATTGATTTCCAGTTTGAAACCTCCCCATCTAGTACAACACACTGTCTTCTGTCAGTCAGCCATTGTTAGATCCAGTCGATTATGCCATCCACGATACCATGGGCTTTTAATTTAAGTAATAATCTCTGATGTGGGACTTTGTCGAAAGCCTTCTGAAAAAGTAATAGTTAATATCTACTGGTGATCCCTTGTCTATATGTGATTTCTTCCCAAAAACATAACATATTTGTTAAGTATGACCTCGCATTTAGGAATCCATGGTTTGTTCTAGTCATGTATTATTCTCTGTCAGAAAGAATATGTGTTGTTCTATCCAATACACACTGTTATTTACTAATGTTAGTTTGCGCCCTCTAGTTCTTCTACCTTGCTTACGTTTGAAAACAAATACTTCTATATATTTTTTCATAACCAGTCCATTTTATATTTAATGTCCTTGTTTTTAGTTTTGTTTATTTGAGAAGATAGTATGTGTGTAGCAAAACAGTACCTGCCATTGAGCTGTGGGTGTGATTATATAGAAAAAAAACACAGAAAAAGCAAACTATTATTTTAAGTATTAGGTTTGTGATGTTTAATTAATAATTATTCATTTGTGAATAATTTGGGGAAATTCAAAGTATATTGTCAATACATGTTCTTACTCCATTGATGCAGATTGCAGATTGAACCATTCTTTGACTGGATGGCGGGTAATGCTGAACCTACCGACAGATGGCGACATTGTCGAGATCCCCGTTTGACGATCACGTGACAGTCGGAGGGAAGCCGAAATGTTTTTGCTTGTGGGGAAGTTATGATGCGTTTTGACTGCAATCATTAAGCATCACGGTTGTCGCTATCGTTTCAGGCCTGTTTTCGAAAGTACCCGAGTTCGCTAACTACTTTTCAAAGTGTTTGCGAAAATCTACAATGTTTTTTATTGTTCAAAGAAGGCTGAGGTAAGTACAAACAAAAGAAGTTACCCGCCGTAACTTCCTAAGCGGGCCTGGAGCCGGAGGCAGGAATGTTTTTGTTACGAGAAAATAGTAACTAACCGTTTGCTTCTGCCATTCTGCGTATTTCTTACACTGTGAGACAGAGGGAGAGTTGGAGGCAGAGCCAACGCAAAGGCAAAGCCGAGGCAGGTGCCAGTCCAGAGAGGCAGAGACAGACGTGCCAAACGGGCAAACGAGACGCAGACTTAAATAAATATTACTTTTTATTTAATTTGTACAGCAACAGACTTTAAGACAATTATATTGCTGATGCTCACAAAATAATTACCTTTGCTTTGGCAAAGCCACAGGGCTAGTTGAGACTTGAGCCACCCATGTTTCCCAGGAAACTACAGCAGCGACAATGACATGTTTGATCACCCAGTGATGGAACATGTTATTAGAACACTATTGACTTACAACAGGTGTCATTTGTCGCAACAGATAATGTGAGTTAAAAGTATGTTTTTGGATGTTTTTCAAAACTTTGGGTGATTGTGATTAATATCTGCTGGTGAGTAAACTAGCAAAGCCTGTGACTAGACGTTATTGTCTGTGCTCTTACAAATGGTTTAAGTATGCACAGGGAAGAAGATTACTTACATCACTTTGCTCATTAATGAGAAGTTAACTAAAAAAGCTTAAGTGCCCAAGTGAGGGTTAGTAGAGCAGCAGCTAAAGAATGAAGATGGGTGTTCTTTACCCCAAAATACTTAAAGGAATTAATTTTCTTTAGCAAATTGGGACATCAACAAGGCAACATATTAGCAGTTAGTTACACTGTATGCGATTGGTCTATACTTAAGGTAAAGTCTATATTAATTAAGTGTGCCAACTTATTAATTAAGCATGTAGACTTGTCAGAGACGTGTTCAACCCACTGACTAAATGTGTTGACTATAAATTATACAAATAAAGCATTCATAAGTAAAACACGTTTTACTTATGAATATGATTGTATCATATCAAAAAGAATGAAAAAGTGGCTCAACTAATACTGCATTCCCCTAATTATGTTTTGTTGACAGTTGGCATATGCATATATCTTGATTGACAATAGAGACACCTTGATAGTTTGAGGATAGACTTAGTTAATTATGACCATTGCAAGAAAAAACTAAACATCAACTATATCATACAGTAGGCCTACATTTAATGTCAGACTTGGCAGAGTCATTCTGAAATGTTATAAATATTTTTAAATGTATTGTTTGCTAAGGATAAAACCTAAAATATAGCTTAGTTTACGTCAGCTGTCAACCAATAATGTGTCAGCACTGTCACAGTAGCTGTACTTAGTGATGCACAATATACATAACAGAGCTCCACCTGGCCAATGCAAACAGACCTGAATGTGTCTAATTTCATGCCTAATTAATATTTTTGTTTGCATTAGTGTCTAGTTTCACAATAGTTTATATTTTGCTGAAATTATTGTTGTGCACTAATATTAATAATAGTTACAATTTATTGAATCTCAGTGTAGCTTTCACCAAGGTTTTACATAAGGTTTTTTCCACAAAATACCCTTTCGTCTCTATCCATTATACTGCACAAAAGTATGTTCTTGTGTTGAATTTAGTTGTATACATGTATCATTGTTTGCTTGTCACATCTGTGTGGCTGCCGGTTTGTGTACCAAATGGATTTCTTAGTCATGTACTGACGCACCACTTTCAACAAGATGTTTTAGACAATCTTATGATTATTTTTATTTGATACAGGCAGAAGACATTTGATGTATGCATATTGATTATGGAGCTAACCAAATGGAGAACCGCCTAAATAAAAACCGCTAATTTGCAACTGAACATAAGCAAAAAAAATTAAGTTGCAAATATATAACGAAGCGAATATATAACGCTACCTTTTACCTAACGTCACTTCTTATTTTTTATTACCATTGCAGCTTATAGTGTAATTGGTTACTTTGATATGTCAGCATTCCTTTCCCTTTCTAAGCTTGTCCCAAGTTGAGGTATTTAGGGAAATAATTTGTATAATATCTAAATAGTTTCTTCTGAAAGTGTATGATATGACAGCTATGTAAATTGGCCCTATCATCTCAGATTACTATTTTATCTGCATGTTGTAACATGAATTTTCAGTTTGTCATTTGGCAGTTCCTAGGTTCCTGGGTTATTCCACATCAAATCACCAGATTGTCAGAAACCCCCCATTCACTATATCTTCAGATATCATCCATTTGATACCAGATGTTCCTCAAATACCCAAAAGAACAAACTTAAACATTTAGCTTCCTATTCTTAATAGTTTCTGAGATAAAATATTTTTTGTGACTTTATGTATACCCGTTTTTGCACAGAAATTAGCAACATAATTTTGGCGAACTTTGATTTCCATTAACTCTGTGACTCAGTGATGAGTAGGGCTAGAGCCTTTAAATGTTGTGTGCATGCATGCGTGCGTGCAAGTGTGTGGTTTTTCTGCCCCGTAGATAGAGTATTTACTTTGACTTCATTCATGTACAAGATGGTTGTGCATATGGAGCCTGGCAAAGTTATTAAAATCACAGTTGCTCTTTTGTGAGGTAGGCCTACTATGTTTAATGCCTACAAAATAGCACCTATATTCATGGTAGCTCCACAATATTTCTTGATTCATCAGTCTGTATCACTAGCAGTTTGGTCACTGAGTTATATGCATTTTAGACAATAAATGCTATAGTTATGGCTTTTCGAAATAAAAAAAAATAATGAGGTTAATTTTCAAATACAAAATTCTTCATGTGGGAACATGAATAAAAACTTCTAAATGGTACAGTTTTTTTAGCTTAGCTATTATAATTTCTTGTGTAGAAATTTTGTGATCTGCCAAAAATATACATACAAAAATATATTTCATAGATAGTACCTCGCTAAATGGCAACTGAGATTTTACAAACTTTCTCAGTTTCAAAATGCACAACCATCTTATATATGAATGAAGTCAGAGTGGATTTTCTATCTATGTGTCGGAGTAAACACATAAAAAATTATTTTTTGACCTTAGATAGTACTCGTTTTTCACGTAAATTACTGACGTCATAATTTCAGCAAAGTTTGTGGTCCAATAACTGACCATGCAGTGATTTGATGTGGAATGACCCAAATGCAATTGTACCAGTGACATGCTCTTTGTGTTATGTAACAGAAAGCTTACAGTACAAAGTATGTGATTTGTAGGAGAATGGAGGGCTGTAGTTATCCAGTGGATACAGATACAATTTATTCTTCTTGGGTTGTTGGCGTGACAATCAACAGTTGGTACATTGTTGAAACAACCACAAAGAATTACTCACTGTTTTGAGAAAACAGAATTAGTACTCACTGCAGGGACAACTAAAGTATTATTCAAAGTTGCAACAACCAAAGTATTATTCACTGTTGCAACAACCAAAGTATTACTCACTGTTGGGACTGTAAAGGTCTGCTAATTGACATTGTCAGTTGTCCTATGCCTTCAAGTGGTTAGAATGAATTTATGTAAACTGGTTGTGAAGTGGGAAGCCAATAAGTGCTCTTCCCTACACATAAAGAGCACTGACACTAGACCACCCAGGTGTTGCAGTATATCACCTGTGTAGGTCGCCTGTGCTGTGGTATGTTTTAGGGTGGAGATTATGGTATTCGCAGGCTTCATCCTGTGTACAGCTATTGCAATTTGCAAACCCTGGCCTGCATAATTGGGGGTTGTACTGTTATGGCAGTGAGTAAGAATTATGTCCAAAACAATGTCAGTGAGTAATACTTTGGTTGTCCCAAAAGTTAGTAATAATTTAGTTGTCCCAACAGTGAGTAAAATTTTGGTTGTCCCAGCAGTGAGTAAAATTTAGTTGGTTTCCCAGCAGAGAGTAAAATTTTGGTTGTCCCAGCAGTGAGTAAAATTTTGGGTGTCCCAACAGTGAGTAAAATTTTGGTTGTCCCAACAGTGAGTAATACTTTGGTTTGTCCAAACAGTGGGTAATACTCTGGTTGTCCAAACAGTGTGTAATACTCTGGTTGTCCAAACAGTGGGTGATACTCTTGTTGTCCAAACAGTGTGTAATACTCTGGTTGTCCAAACAGTGTGTAATACTCTGGTTGTCCCAACAGTAGGTAATACTTTGGTTGTCCCAACAGTAGGTAATACTTTGGTTGTCCCAACAGTGAGTAAGATTTTGGTTGTCCAAACAATGGGTAATACTTTGGTTGTCCCAACAGTGAGTAAAATTTTTGTTGTCCCAACAGTGAGTAAGATTTTGGTTGTCCAAACAGTGGGTAATACTTTGGTTGTCCAAACAGTGGGTAATACTTTGGTTGTCTCAACAGTGGGCAGGGTTGTTTGATTTAAATCATTTGATTTAAATCATTTGATTTAAATCATTTGATTTAAATCATTTGATTTAAATCATTCATTTAAATCATTCATTAAATCATTCATTTAAATCATGATTTAAAATCATGATTTAAATCGCTCAAAAAAAAATCATTGATTTATGATTTTTTTTTACTTCCGGTTTTTTTAATCGCTGATTTATGTGAATTTAGCACAAATAAATGTTTTCAAGCATCCAGATCAACAAAGTTTTGTGTGTTTTTTAATACAAAAGCACAAAGTGCGCACACTTGTGTAGCTGTATTGACACCAAATAGCCTGATAGTCAAATATTTTATGACATTGTGTATACCAGATTTAAAAAAAAAATCAAAAACATCTGATCTAAATAATTTTTTTTTTTTTTTAAATCATGATTGTTTTCAACCCTTACAGTGGGTAATACTTTGCTTGTCCAAACAGGCTACAACATCACAAAGCAGTGCTTTAAATCACAAATCCAGGGTATAACTGGCTGTCTGTTTTTGCAGTTGTAATAGATCCGACATAGCATATAATTGTGTAATGCGTGTGGACTCTCAGTCTAAAACCTACTATCTTGTCTCAGGAATTGATGTCTACTGATAAGACAACAACTATAAAGTTGTCAGCTCTGGTCTCATCTTTCAACTGATATTTGTCAAGTTTATTCATCGTTTTTTTGGTGGTGCAAACATTTCACAGTTTGATGGGGATTTTTTTGTTCTCCACACTGGTAGCCCTGTCTCTGAGAGGTATCTGCTTACTGTTGATTGACAGCTGTCATGGACATTACGTAATCATATGGATCACTGGCTTTCTCACACACCTTTTACCATACATAGTCCATATGAAAAATGGTGCTTGTTGAAAAGTAACTCAGGTGACCGACAAGATGTTGACTTCTGCACTTCATAATGACATTTCCCACACGTCGTCTTACCTCAAACATACTATCTTTTCATCTGCTAACATTATTTAAAATCATGCTCTAGTGCCTGCCATGGTAACATTTATTATGCTTAAGGCCACAGCATGCTATTTATATTACCTTAGGACATGGAGTCAAATGTTCTTTTTATAAAGTCACACAGTGTTTATGTATAGAGTAAAAAATTGTGCAGACTACTTTATCTGTAGTAGGTGTTTGTGTTGGAAAGAGTAGACGTGAAGGTTGGCATCACTAATGCAGTGGGACTGCCTCCTAGAGCCCTAGTTGATGGGTGTCTGTAAACAGGAGGCAACAGCTAGCAGACCCTGTTGTTGTGGTCGGAGCTACAGTGCGTAAATGGCATCACAGTAGTCGGGGAGGTATCGTAATGGGCATCTTGTCACAGTGGATTCGTAGAACTGCAAGATCTGGCACAAAGGTTGGTAGCACTGGACAGAACACTACTACCCAGGTAACTTTGTTGCTCATTTTGATGGGGTCACGCGAGTGTTAATTAATTACGATTGCATGGAGATGGCCAAGTTCAAATAAGAAAAGTTTACTACCTTAGCACTCAGAAACTGTGTGAATCTCTGCAAGAGTAGACAGCTAATGTTGGTCGTCATAATAAGCAGATTGTTATAAAGTATTGGCATTCAGTCCTTGGACATAGATACATGGGAACATTTCTGTTTTATCTCCGTTTAGTCTTCTCTTTAGTCTTGACAACAAAATTAATGGGCTTGATAAAATATAAAGTATATTTAAGGTACATGTACAGTCAAGTATTATACCTCATTTGAATATTTAGACTATAAATGGTAAAAAAAACTTTCACTTTCTACAATTACAATAATATCGTTAATATTGTCAGCATTTCGCAATATGCATTTTACTTAACTTATTTTACTAATTTTTTTATCTAACTTTACTGCATATAAGAATATAATCTCATTTGTTGTTATTTAATCTTAAGTGGTACTATATTTAATTGTATATTTATGTTTAAACTCATCACCCTTAGTAACAGGGTTGTTTGATTTAAATCATTTGATTTAAATCACTCCAAAAAAATCATTGATTTATGATTTTTTTTACTTCCAGTTTTTTTAATCGCTGGTTTATATGAATTTAACACAAATAATTGTTTACAAGCATCAATATCAACAAAGTTTTGTATGTTTTTTAATCCAAAACACAAAGTGTGCACACTTGTGTAGCTGTATTGTCACCAGATAGCCTGATAGTCAAATATTTTACGACATTGTGTAAGTTTGAGCTATCCCCTTTCTGAATGCAGTGAAGCCACACAAACTTGTCTTCCAGAGGAAGCATCTTTTTAACACAGAAGCCCTGAGTTAAAGTCCACTTATAGCTTGTGCTAGTTGTTACCAATTCAGTATGTAGATTCAGTTGTTTAATACTGTACCAGTTTGTATTCTGGTTAGAGACCCTTAGAGTACACAGAGCCCTGGACAGGTGCTAATCCACCCTATAGGCAAACAATAATTACCACTGTTACAGCCACAGACACACAGCATGCTTTCCTTTCCAAGACAGATTATGCAACTAAAGGGGGTGAGGCCTTGTGGACATTGTCTAATGTCTTTATATAAGCAAAAATCAATTTGAATAGAACATGTTTCAAAGAGTTTACAAATTTAAACATCTATATAAATAGCTATATACCAGATTTTTAAAAAAACAAATAAATCCGATTTAAATAAAAAAAATAAGATTTTTTTTATAAAAATCATGATTTTTTTCAACCCTGCTTAGTAAGGTAAAAATTACATTTTATTATAAGGTTTATTGTGAATGCAAAATGTTTATTGTTATTATGGCATCTGGATATAGAGCCACTTATCATATCACATTGGATTAATTTAGTGGTATGTTTAGGATCTCGCAGGGGGGGCAAGCTTAGTTACCCATTGGTGTACCATGCAACATGTTACATAAGGAAAAAGTAAAAAGGGGGCCATAGTACAATGCCCCCCTAAATATGCCACTGGATGAATTACCAATTCATTGTCCAAATTAGACTTATTTAATCCAGATAGGCAGGAACATTTAAAACCAATAATTGGATGTTGTGTCAACAAATATAATAAATAAGCATTTTACTAAACTGTTGAAAGCCATTGTCATTAGGTATATTATGTCATGTCCATGCTTAAAGTCCACCATCCTGTTGGAGCGGTGTATTTCTACATTCTACAGATTGGCATACAGATATTTTTGCAATGCCACAAACATGTATGGGGTTGCAATTTGACTCAACATTTTAACTGAAGCAAGGGAAGCAGGATTTGCTATGGGACAAACCCAAGTTTTACATCTTCCCAGGGATTTGTTACAATAACCAGAACCAGTCACACACTTCAGCACAGCCAAGTTGTTATGCCAGTCACAGTCGCCACGGTTACAAAGGTCCCATTGTGTAGTTACAAGAGTGTGTGTTGGTGAGTGGTAATGTTATCGTTTTAGGAAATAGACCTCTCGGAGGTGTCCAGTGGTGGGGAGAAGGAGAAGACAGGATGGTTTGAGGCAGTGAATGCAGATGATGTGAAGGCTATCAGTGCGAAGCTTCAGCAGTGTCCTGCCTGTGTCAACATGGTCGATGAGGTCAGCTTTCTCTCGGTTCTCCACGATGTGTCATGTATAAAGATACCAGACTTCGATTCAAATGTGTATTTGCATAAAAATAAGCCAATTTTGTTGCATATATATGTAATTGTATTTGACATTTTCCAGAAGCTTATTTTTGCATTTGAAGTTCATATTTGATGTATTTGTATAAACACATGCAAAATACAGTGATTTATATTTGGTGTATTGCATATTTGGCCCTTCTAATATAGCATATTTGAATTTAACCCCGGATATTTTTAATAGAGTGTTTTGATCAAGTGTATTTGTATTTGAAATTTTTAAATAGAGCATAATATTTGTATTTATAAAAAAATGCAACATTGTTCTATTTGATCCAGAAAAGCATATTTTACCCAAGCTCTGTACTAGGACGTACTATGATATGCTTCCAACAATACTCATAATTCAACAGTAACATTTGGAAAGCAAATTAACATTTTGAAAAAAATGGAAATATTAACTTTTTGAAATTCTTGGGAACCCCATTTCATCATAAAATTATCTTTTGGCAAGCTCCCCTTTCATGCATGGGTCTTTGTTGTGACCAGTGAACATTGGTTGCACAAAACATCCATGTATATGAAAGAGGAGTTCACTAAAAGATTTGATGAGATGGGGTTTGTTTTCTTTGTATCGCGTCAAATTGAAACAGTGACATTTACAGTTTTTCCTCTGACAGGGCTACAACAGCACTGTAAACAAATAATCAAAGATTCTTAGTTAGAGTTGTAGTATTATGGTGTGTATGTTATAATACTTTTTTCAATATTGAAGATAATATTGTCCACGATTAAATTAATTGATTTACGTTAAAACATAGTTATCATAGTTATTTTCACGTGTAACTGTGATGTTGTTTTTGTGTTTGCTTCACTATGGTTAAGCAGAAAGTTTTGTGAGGGACAGTTGGCTCAGCTGGAATTTTCCACAGTTTTACCTTTCATTCCTGAGCCCTGTATATTCTCATACTTCATTTATATCTGCGACATTGTCTCATATATCAGACTCTGTCAAACTTGCAAGTGAACCACCACAAGCAGTAATGTTGCCGGGGTGTGCAGCTATGGAAAAACATTTGAATTTAAAGTGTATTTTATTACAATGAGCCTTCACCACAAACACCAGGGGCAAGCATGACCCTGCACCTGGCATTCAAAACAACCCACTGTTGTCGATCCAGTCAGTTTTACCGCCAATTTAAATTATAAAGCTTGAATTGAGTCTGCAGTTTATTTCAATCATTTGTTTTGTGTGCGTACACAGCAGTTGAATCAGGCACAACTTTCCCACACTACTGAAGCACATCGAAGCTGGACCCATGCCAGAAGTGACAATAGTCACTGAAGTCATAACTTGTCAACTGGGTGTTTGAGTGGCAGGTGTCACAGCTTGACAATCAGTCACTCCCCTCTTGTGCTTATCTCTGAATGTGGTAGGCTATGTCTAGACTGCAGTGGCAGGCTCCATGTGGACTGCAGTGGCAGGCTATGTGTGGACTGCAGTGGCAGGCTCTGTGTGGACTGCAGTGGCAGGCTCCATGTGGACTGCAGTGGCAGGCTCTGTGTGGACTGCAGTGGCAGGCTCCGTGTGGACTGCAGTGGCAGGCTCTGTGTGGACTGCAGTGGCAGGCTCCGTGTGGACTGCAGTGGCAGGCTCTGTGTGGACTGCAGTGGCAGGCTATGTGTGGACTACAGTGGCAGGCTCTGTGTGGACTGCAGTGGCAGGCTCTGTGTGGACTGCAGTGGCAGGCTCTGTGTGGACAGCAGTGGCAGGCTCTTTCAATGAGTTATGCCCTGGTTCACTCAGTTACATGAGTGTCTATGGCATGCTGCTAGAATGGTCAACCTGCGATACACTTGTATTTCATCCAGGGTGAATTTAAACACTCATCCACTTGAACCAAAGAAACAGGATTTAGGTACAGGCTTAAAAACGATTTCACTTTAAAAACTTACTTTCTCATGTATTTTCATGCAGCTTGACAAGTGTAGCCCCCAGCATGTCTGGAGACAGCCTGTCTTGGTTTGTCATGGAGACACATTTGTCTTGGGAGGTCAACCTGCCTCAGGGAAACATGTACTTCTTTTGTTGACCTATCGTTTGCCAGTAGTTTTAATCAGATTGTCAGTTAGACCAGTTGGTGCAGCCACACAGCCAAGTAAGCAGACACTGATCCTAAGCCTGATAAATTAATATGCCTCATTTCAAGAATCTCTTAGCTGTGTGCTTGCAGCTTGCATGTGTGTATTGAAAAAAAAAGAAAAAAGTTATAGTTGGGACCGAAATTGTTAGCACATAGAAAATAAGGTTGAGGACACATATATAGGAATTCCTTTACGCTTTAAATGGAGCAGTGTAAGTGGGATATCTGTCGGGGTGAGGGGATGGTGTATACCCTTTTAGCAAAACCCTGAAACATTTCTCCATTTTGATTAAAGCATGTCAGTCACTGTCAATTTCTTCAACAAGATTTTGTTTTAATCTAATAGCAGAAACAATTATTTACTTTTCTGTTGCCATTGATTGAGACTTTTCTTTTAAATATACAAATGGCTACAAGTTTTAAGTCTACATTGTATAAGTGCAGTCAATTGTCTGTTGAATTCAGTTGAATTGTCTCTCCTAATCATAAACCTCAGGGTTGCATATAAAAGCACCATCCAACATGTATAGCCACTGAACATAGCCAATTTATTGAACAAAGGAAATTTGTTACATGACTGGTTTAATGGGATTTACATGATCATAATTATATGTTCTCTTTAAACTAGTGCAGACATTAGTGGAATACATTAGTGGAATACATTAGTGGAATACATTAGTGGAATACAGTGCCATCAAGTTGAAGAACATGCCATAAACTAATTGTTAACTTTTTCTAAAATTATTAGTGGTTACATTTTTTAAATGAGCAATTTCATTATTTTATTTGGCATATGTTTTATTGCACAGAAGAAAATCGTCAAGACATCCGAGAATGTTTAAGTAATCATAAGATTTATTCACATTTACTTTTTGGTAACACAGTAGACATGCACCAGGGTTAACGCCCAGTATCAGTGTCTTTTGGGTAATATTTTTTCATAAAAAAATTTAAATTCTTGAATGGTTATTATGTGACTTCCACTGAAGTTTGTCGTTGCAGAATGGCTGGTGTGCACTCCACCTGGCTGCGTGGAATGGCAACACCCAACTCGTTTCTGTTCTTCTCGACCACCCACTCACAGATATCAACTTCTTCAGTCCCGGTGGCTCCACCGCACTGGCTCTTGCTGCACAGCAAGGTCATACAGGGGTCATCGGCAAGCTGCTCGCGGCCAAGTGCGACGTGCATCGAACCGCGACTCTGGGTGGATGCGAGGGTGTGACGGCGCTACACCTCGCTGCGCAGCATGGTCATGCTCGCGCTGTCCAGCTCCTTGTTGATGCTGGGGCGTCCACCGATGCTTCTATTACAACGGCTGGAGTGCGAGGTATGACCCCATTACACCTGGCTGTCCAGTCCGAACAACTGGACGTCATCGACATTCTCATCAAGGCAGGATGTGACATCCACCAGACGACTGAAGCTAATGTTGAGACTCACTGCTAGCTGGCATTTCCCTGTGTCAAAAACCAGAGTTGACATTTTTATACTCACCGATTAATGACATTGTTTCTCTCACAACCAAAAACGATGTTGATAAAATAGCATTATTTCTGTCAAAATAAAAAAACTTAAAACCTAGTCTGATGTATATTTCCATTGCATAATGTAATGTCTTACTTGTTTGTGCTGGCACATGCATGTATACAGGAGTCCTGCTCTTGTTACCAATACAATGACCTTATAAGAGCGGTGGAATCTTGTGAGGGAATTATCACGGGAAAGCCTTATTTACTGCAAAGTGACCTCTAGTGAGAGGAGCTTTATAAGAGGGACTACTGTGCTTGTATATGTGCATGACTGCCTGTATGCCCTTTCACATGGTGTAATGTTTAGGAATCTCTATTAATTTATGAGTGGACACTAGATTGTAAATGGTTTCTCTGGCTGCATCATAGTCAAATGTGATTGGCATATCATTCTATCCAACATAATTTAGTGATATTATTTGATTTACGGGGGTAGTAATTTGTTGCTTCATTATAATTATACCGGTGTGTACCTTTGAAGACGGTACTATGATTTTATGAGTTTTTAGTCATTAATGCTACCATCAAAAATTTAAACATGTTGATTAAAATGGTTTTTTGAATTAGTATTGTATTTATTGTTTCATGCTGAAAATGATGTACCGCATTTTTAAGATAAATTATATTTCATGTCTGCAATTTAGTAGATGTAATAAATATTTGAAATAATGTTTTGTTTGTTTGTCAGAGTGAGAGGTTACTTTGCCTGACTGTATATCCATCAATCATTACAAGTAATACATTTAAGTATGCCAACATAAAATGCCATATGAAAGATGTTATTAACAGATATTACTAATTTTGTCACACACATTTTTGTGACTGTCTGTTTCTTAGCGTTTTCATTATTCACAGGCACGTTTTGATATGAAGAGACACGTGTACATACTGGAGATTTTCAGAAAGCCAGGCACACAAAATAGATGGCGACATTATGGTATTGGTTGTCCTGTAACTATAGAATCCCATATTAAAAGTATCTGACACTACTTACTGGACATGTAACATTTAATATGCATATGTTAATTTATCACGCAAGCACGCACGTACCCACACACTTCAAGGCATAATCTTGGGTTAAAATAAGATTATTTTATTCTCTGTACAATACCAGTACGCATTAATAAAAACATTCAATAGATGTTCTTGAATAAAAACAGCATTCAATAGAACGATCATTTAACAAAGCATGTAGGTCGTAGGCTAAAACCATACCACATCTTAGGATTTTTTACTCTCGTCCGCCATGAGCTTCCTTCCTTTTAATGCACTGCATTATAAGAACAATTGTACATAGACAGGATCTGAAGCTGCCATCTCAACTTGTCAATAAAACCTGGAAACTCGAGCCACTGCATGAACCACAGTTGACCATTAAGTCCTAACAACAGAGTCAGTTGATCAATAAGTCCTAACTGTGTCAGTTGATCAATAAGTTCTAACTGTGTCGGTCAACCAATTAGTCCTAACTGTGTCAGTCGACCAATTAGTCCTAACTGTGTCAGTCGACCCATTAGCCCTAACTGTGTCAGTCGACCAATAAGTCCTAACTGTGTCAGTTGATCAATAAGTCCTAACTGTGTCAGTCGACCAATTAGTCCTAACTGTGTCAGTCGACCAATTAGTCCTAACTGTGTCAGTCGACCAATTAGTGATAACTGTATCAGTCGACCAATTAGTCCTCACTGTGTCAGTCGACCAATTAGTCCTAACTGTGTCAGTCGACCAATAAGTCCTAACTGTGTCAGTTGATCAATAAGTCCTAACTGTGTCGGTCAACCAATAAGTCCTAACTGTATCAGTCAACCAATTAGTCCTAACTGTGTCAGTCGACCAATTAGTCCTGTGTCGGTCAACCAATTAGCCCTAACTGTGTCAGTCGACCAATTAGTCCTCACTGTGTCAGTCGACCCATTAGCCCTAACTGTGTCAGTCGACCAATAAGTCCTAACTGTGTCAGTTGATCAATAAGTCCTAACTGTGTCAGTCGACCAATTAGTCCTAACTGTGTCAGTCGACCAATTAGCCCTAACTGTGTCAGTCGACCAATTAGTCCTAACTGTCAGTCGACCAATTAGTCATAACTGTGTCAGTTGACCAATTAGTCTTAACTGTGTTGGTCACCCAATAAGTCCTAACTGTGTTGGTCGCCCAATAAGTCCTAACTGTGTCGGCCGCCCAATAAGTCCTAACTGTGTCAGTCGAGCCTGTCAATATCCCTCCACAGACTTTTACTATGATATTGCTAATGATGTTTTATGGGCTCAAGAAACCAAACAAAGAAACAAAACATTACAAAATGTCGTACTTTTATCATAACATTCACAATACCTTTACTTGACACATGTATTTAGTTAGACCAGCTTAGATAAATACACCAAGACCAGGTTAAATATACCAAATTTATACTTCTGTACTACGCAGTCCAAATGGACACTATGAATTGTAGTACTTTTACCATAACATGCACTACACACCGTCCCTTTATCCAGTTAGTCCTGCTTGGATAAATAGACAATAAGCATCTAAAATTAATCCAGTACCTTAATAAACGTCAATCCCAAATGACACCAAACACTTAGCTAACGCTAACATCTTTTGCACAGTTGAGTATATTAGGTACAAACAGAACTATTAAATACTTGAAAACACTCAGATTTTTTCTAACAAATGTTCTCTAGACTTATTCTAAGAAATGTTCTGTGTTGTCTCAAATAACAACCAAATATATATGGCTGTCAAATAAGTATATATATGGCTGTCAAATAAGTATATATATGGCTGTCAAATAAGTATATATATGGCTGTCAAATAAGTATATATATGGCTGTCAAATAAGTATATATATGGCTGTCAAGTATATATATGGCTGTCATAAAAGCACATTGTGCTATGTGCTGAACCGACAAGCGAGACTTATAATATGTTTGATATTAACAGCAGCAGCAAGATATCAGCAGCACTGACTAGTTAGTAACTTCGGAGAGGAATGATATTACAAAATACAACATTAACAGCATTCACCACATGTGGTGTGAATACCATCATACGTATAACACTTGCTTTCATACAACACTTGCTTCAATCGCATTCAGTTACACAGTGCTATAAGTCATATCTAGCATGGTGTTAAAAGAATGTATTTCAACACATCTCATATTCCATTAACACTGATCAGTCTATGAGTACAAGCTACAATGTATTACATAACAATCAACACTACGTAAACAAGGTGTAAACAATCAACATTCAATACCTCTTACATCTGCTCTGTGATCACAGCATATTCATTTTCAATCAGCTATCACCTGATGATACACAGCAGGTACCATGTTTTATTTAGCTACATAGCTAGTCTCCTGCATCTTTCAAATATCCCTAGGCAGCTCAGATCATCCATTTCACAATGAACTCCCTATCACTTAGAAAATATCTGAACCTATAGCTACTTTCCCAAAAAAACTGAAGGCATTTATTCGAAATTGCATTTCCACTATAAATCTTCGGTGATCCCTCGTTCTGATGACTTTTGCACACCCCTGTTCACGATTATGCTTAATTAACCAACCAGTCAGAGGCAAGTAGTGCTTATTCATATATCATGTAACACATTACGCAGACTGCACATTTTATAACAGTATTCCTAAAAAATATTTTCCTTAGATTTTGGGTAGAGTAATGCTGTAAGCAAAGACAGTGGCGTACCAACAACTGAGGAGTACAAACCAGACACTGACAACCGAAATTGTTGTCAATGTTACGTAACAGGATAAAATATCTCACCCTCTGTAACAATCTGTCCTGTTGACCTATACAATTACACATTCTCTCGCTGTGTACCACAATCTAGTGAAGATAACAAATGTTACTGCAGTGTCACATGACGCAGTGTTGTGTGAACCTGTGTGTTGTGTGAGGCACTATGTTTGTGGCTGTCTGTGTTGTGTGAGCCACTGTGTTGCAATTGTTAAGCAACGTTGACTGATCCACTGTTTCATAGACCACATGTGTTGTGTTAACCAGTCAGCCAGTGTGTTCGCTGACCCACATGTGTTATGTTAAGCAGTGTTGTGTGAACCATGGAGGTGAAGGCCACATTTGTTGTGTTCTGCAGTGTGTTGTGTGAACCACTGTGTTGGAGGCTACATGTGTTGTGTGTTAAGCAGTGAGTTGTGTGAACCACTGTGTTGGAGGCTATGTGTTGTGTGTTAAGCAGTGTGCTGCGTGAACCACTGTGCTGGAGGCCACATGTGTTGTGTGTTAAGCAGTGTGTTGTGTGAACCACAGTGTTTGAGGCCACATGTGTTGTGTGTTAAGCAATGTGTTGTGTGAACCACTCTGTCAGAGGCTTGATGTGTTGTTTCTGCCAGGCCATGTTCATGTGTATTTTCTCCAGTGCCTCAGCCACAGCGCGCTTCCCAGAGCCTACGTCATGTGACTTGAAGAACAACTCCACCTAGTGAAAACACAAAATAGCAAGGAGTACAGGCTAGACCTAACAGGCCGGACCTAACAGTGTTACTCCAATTATCATCAATATTTTTTTTTACTTTTCTTTTTATAGTGATATAGCATTATAGATGAAACAACAGTCAACATCAAGTAC
This sequence comes from Lamellibrachia columna, assembly GCA_963662155.1. NCBI lineage: Eukaryota > Metazoa > Annelida > Polychaeta > Sabellida > Siboglinidae > Lamellibrachia > Lamellibrachia columna. Next base: position 28,987,793 of record OY759265.1, read on the forward strand.
AGTGAATCAGTGATACACAGTTTATGAACAAGGTTCAAACAAGTTTCCTTCCTTGATTGTGCCACCAACTATAGTTTCATGATGAATGCTTGTACCTTGTCCACAAAATCAATCACCATGCTGAACCAACTATAGCTTCATGATGAATGCTTGTACCTTGTCCACAAAATCAATCACCATGCTGAACCGGCCTTGAAGTGACTTGTTAAGTGAGTTCAGGTGGGAAATGATGTCGTTCAAGCATATCAGCTTAAAGAGCAAGCTTTGTCCCAACATGTCGAAGGTTCCTTCGTTGATGTTGATCCATCCCACCAGCTCTAACTTCATGATGAATGCTTGTATGTTGTCCACAACATCAATCACCGTGGTGAACCAGCCATGGAGTGACTTGTTATGCAAGTTCAGGTGGGAAATGATGTTGTTCAAGCACGCCAGCTTCAAGAGCCAGAGAGTTTCTCAACCAACTTTCAAGACTGCTCCTAGCCGAAGCGGTCAAGGAATACACCAATCTCCTCTTTCAGCGATTCCACTACAGACACCACGTTCCCTGTGAGAGCCAGTGGACCTCGGTGTGGAAGAGCAGAGTCACTTAGTCCACATCGAACTCTTGGCACAAGAGCCATGTTTTGAAGGTGCTGGACTTCATGGCGTTTACCAGTTAAACACTAACTGTTGCAACGAGGCAAAATCGTCGAAACTTACCAATAATTTAGGCATGAAGTATTTTAATTGAGAAACTATAGATCCTTTGAGAATAGCAATTTATGAACTTGGATGACGACAACATAACTTTTCATCAATGTGGCGTATAATGCATTTTGCTACAAAACACTTTTATCTCCATCACTATCAACTAGATATCACATCACTTTTATCTCCATCACTATCCACTAGATGGCAGCACAAAGTGACTCAACTCAATTTAAATGATTATAGCATTTAACACGTTTTGCAGATAAACACTTTATAATCTCATACCAAAACATCTTTGTCAACATCTCCCTGAAGCAGTGAACATAATGGAACATTACTCAGAACAACAGTAGTGAGCATGCGTTTTAATATAAGAACATAGCAATGGGCAAAATGTACAAAACAACTTTTTTCAATGAAATGCAATATTTTTCTGTTTGTAGTTTCAGTGCAAATATCTTAACATGACCTAGCAACACATATAAAACAATTCATTTACATTTGTTGTGTTTACTGTTTGGGACATGTTTAGTTGTGCAATGATGAAGAAAGGTGTGAAACTATCACATTTCACAGTAATGCCAATTACTTAAAGCTGCTTCTCAAATGGTTCAGCCCATTGCAAAGCTAGTTCACTGTCTGTTTTAATAAAAAAAATGCCTATTTTTTCAAATCATCGAAAGAATTGACTTTAGTCATTATATCTGCAAGGATCAAAATAATGGATATCCAAAATGGCAGACACTGCATGTATGGATCAATGCCGATCATGGGCGTGACTTCCATCCTCTGGTTGATCACATGACAAAGTTACGAAATTTCACAAAGGAAGAAAATCTTGATTTTTCAGCATTTCAATTTTCACTTCAGTTAATGCTTCAACAAGCATTAACTAATTTAATAGTTTGTCTGATGATTTCACAAAAACTACATACAAAAGTTGCACAAATGAGCTAGCATGTTGCTGTGGATACTAGGTAGGTTTAGTTTTTTGCAAAATTTATTTGAAATGACTAGCAAAAAAAAATTATTAAGCACCTTTAAGAAAACAACTGGGACATAAATTGAATGTCATCTACCAGAAACACACTATAAATTTCATTTCACAACTTCATGTAGATTCACATACATGTAATTCAAGCCAACTGTATGGTCATGGATCGCTGGTCCAGCTGTCCAACACAGCATGAGCAGATGATTTCAAAAGTATTTTAGAATTTGCTGAAAAACTTGCAGACCCTACCTCTTTGTATGCATAGTCAGAAGAGAAATCGCCAGTGGCTGTCACAATAAGATGTGACATTTGAAAAGATCCTGTTCCATATCTGAAAAAAAAACAAGACAGGTGATATTTACAATTAATGTTTAATGCAGGTATGTTTGATTTGTTAGAATGAAATGGGTCATCTCAAGCAGATAGGACACCATGAAACTTACACACAGTTTAAATCATGATTATCTCAGTAATAAAATCATCAGATTATGACATACAGCCTCCATGAAAAATGCAATTGTGATTGGCATAATTATCGCTCAATGATGAACTATGCATCATTTTGAGAACCCAAACACCCAAATATGTCAGACGTGATTTTGGTCAATTCTGACAGCAGCAGACACATGTTCGAGAGTTACCGTTTGTAGAAGAAATCCCAGTGTTTCTTGATGAAGTGCCAGGCAAGGATACGACCTTCAGGCTTGGATGCTATCGCCCTCACCACTGTCACGGTGTCACCCCTCCGCACCTGGGTCTCATTCAGCGCCCTGGCAAGAAACCTGCACCACCAGAATAAACAATCTTCAGGCACACTATTCATTAACTCTAAGCAGACCTGCCACATTTTTACTGATTGACATCCATATTTTTTACAAGAAATGCTCCATACAGCTGCATAATATTTTTAATTGGCTAATAGCATTTTTATTCCAAGTGAGTGCCACCATCTATCAAGCTACAAAATATACCAACACTAAATGAAATCCACGAGGTTATGCCAAAATTGAGTGTCGCTATCTGTCAGGCTACAAAATATAACTGTATCAAACAAAATCGGCTAGGTTTTGCAGAAATCTACCTAGCATCAAAGTGTTTGTCTGCTCGACTGCTATAAATTTGTCATTCCATTTTTTACAATTTTGTAATGAACATAAGCAAATATGTACTTCATCATGATTTTTCCATTAGAAACAAGTCTGTACAAAATGAGATACGGTCAAATTCCTTCACAAATCTCATATATTGTATTCAGAAACAATGTGGTAGATTTGAGGCAAGTTACTTAGGTAATGTTTTTGCAACTGCCTTATGATCAACTGTGTCAATAAAACTAATTTAACACAGTAATATTAACATATGCTACCACCTTCTGATGTTAAGCATAACAGCTTGATTGCATCACATTATGCACCAAATTCCATATCTAAATTGTAGTTTCTTTGCATGCACATACATTTGTTTGTCTTGGCTGGTAGGTAGAAACATTGAGAGATTACACATAACTGCTGTGGTTGTCTTTGTCAATATTGACATGTAGAGATCAACTGTCTGAACAGGCGCAGTGAATTACACACACCATAAAAAAACAATATAATCTATAAGCAACGTGAGTCGTAAGTAAAGGTACATTTTTATATATCACATTATCCAGTCAACTTTTATGGGAAGCATACAGCCATGCTGCAATCACTATTCATTCACGTATCCACCTCTGTCTATAGCCAGGTACTCATTTATACAGCTGATTGAACTGAAGCTACGTGGAGTAAACTAAATTTCCCAAGTTTCAAAATTGCAGCAAGAGGACTTGAAACCGGATTCTCTCGACTGAGTCCAGTGCTCCAACCACCCAGCCACTGTGCCCCAAAAGTAATATGGATTACAGTAATCATGTCCCATAAGAACAGACCTCTGTATAGTGCCTGCATCGGTTGTCGTTGCAAGAGCATTAAGTAACTTCTGTTGCTCCGATGGCACGGTTGCATTCTCAAAGCGCTGCCACATGAACTGCCACTCGGTATCACCACCATACCGCACTCCCGCTGTGTAGACAATGTTCTTCAGGTCTGGCACAATGCTGTTACAAAAATACCACTTTAACACTACAAGTAGGAAAAATAACCATTTTGTGTCAACCCTTTGCAGCATAAATAATAGACAATAGAGTTTCAGCTATAAGTTTTTTGTTCTACGTATCGCTAGTTCCATAATTCAAGGCTGACATAAGGCATTGATGTCAGCTGAATTTGCTGGTCACATGTTCTCCATAAGTTTCGTGCCAAGATACGCACACATAAAAGCTGACAGAATGGCCTCCATTAGTGAATACGTTCCTTATAAGTTTTTAGAAGTTATTTCAAAGACACGCTTAAGTTTTACATGCGATGTAATCTAGATATCTAAGAACAACTACAACAGGATGTAAAATATAAGTAATTTTACTGTAGTTCACATGTTTAATAATGAATTGACATCCCTACTGATGAAAAATCACTCATGTATGCCATGGTGAACTCATGCATGCCATAGAGGGGAGTTTGGTAGATATATTAACCCCTGGCCCACTTTTTATGGGGTGCCAACCACCCACCTCATACTATTTTTAGGACCAATCTCCCACGTCCAGCCACCACCCCACATTAAAGCTTAATGGGCAAGTTAACTGCTTCAAACTTATAGCTGAAATGGCATAAGTTAAGTTCAACTTATAGGCTATACATTAAGCATTGAGATACATAGGGAACAAAAAACTTATAGCTGAAACTGTCTAATATTCACAACACATACGACACCTATCGTCTAATGATAAAATCACGGTTGCGGGTCATTATAAAAACTAGTGCTGATGTGCAAATATTGTGACGTCATAGCAAAATGTGTGATGCCATTACAATATTTATTTTATGTCATTGAAACTGGTACATTACTAAATTGGTCATACAAATATTTTATAATTTTAAATGATAAATTCCTAAAGGGAACATCTTCCCTGGTAACTGCATACATAGTCAGTTTTATTATTTGCTGTGATACAATAGACAATATTCACCGCACATACGACACTGATCAGCTACGAATAAAACTACAGTTGCATAAAATGCTATGCGCAAGTGTGTGAATATTATCTATACACCATGGATTTCATCCCAGTGATGCACGGGTCATCTCAAAAGGAAACCATACGGGTGTCCTTCATGCGTCATCATATTTGGTGGATTCTAATAAATAGACAAAGATCATACTCAATAGACTGACTGTTCTCTGCTGAAATATGAAAGGACAAAAACTTTGTTGACTTCTTTTGAAGTTCCAGAACAGTTGATATTGCAAGAAAAAAGATAACAAACCATTGAAAATACAAACCTTTTATGTTGGTTCATCCACCCATAAAACAGCTCTTTAGCCTTCTTCACCGAGGGCTCATGGTTAAGTCGTATAGCCCAATTAAGGACCAGAATCTTCATATATCTGAAAAAAATTACACAAATCTTTATGACAGAGAAATAGTGTTTTATTAAAATATCACTAACAGCATTATGTATTCAATAATTCAATTGTGTGAAGTAATGGTAGTCAAAAGGAAATTTTTCTACATCGATTCAACCATTTCATCTACTGCTTTGTTAATTAAAAATGTACAAGCTTTATGCAAATCCTACGCATGCATACCTGTGGCTAGGAAACACCAAGGAAAGAGCCAGAACATGTCAAGGTATGGCTTCAAAAGAATTAAAATCTTTGGGAGTAGTGACTTGGTGTGTTCCCTCAAGTCTGAAGATGTAGACTTGAGAGGCATTCACAATGTCTTTGAAACACTGACTCAAGTCCAGTAAAACTATTTAGCACATCTGAATGTGTCACCATAAAATGCTACTCGCTAAGGCATATTATGCAGGAATTAAAGAACCAGGAAAGACAATATAACACATAATATTCTATGTTCTGGAGCAAAGTGTAAATCATCTAAAATGAAAATTTAATGAATTTGTTTAATAGATTTACAACCTTTTCTAAACTGGGTTGGAAGACACATAACAAAAGCAAGACATGTAATGCTACAACTAACTTTTGTAGATGGGTGCCTTGCTCGTCCCATGTCATATTCTTGAGTTGCTGGTCTATTAACTTGAGAACGTATGCCTGAAATCAAAAACAACAATTTCATGGTGCATTCAAGTTAATTAGGAATCGTTCTAATGATTTCACATCACACTTAACCATTTTGATATTATTTATTATATTTTTATCCATACCAACCAGCATCACTACAACTGCTGTTAGTATTACAGCTGCCTCACCATTTTGTTACAGCAACTGAAGTGATGTCTGGGCCAAACAATGCAACCCTGGTAAAATACCACCAATAAACTGAAAACATAATTTTACTCAAACTAATTTATTTAACATATTGACATCTCTACATAACGGGGCCTTCTTGCAGGCACTAAATCAATCTTTCGGTGGCAGTGACCATTACTTCTACTGACTTAGTTATGATGTCACAAGTTGTGCATGTTGTTGTGTGAGATTTCCAAATAACACTGCTCCATAAAATACATAAAACGATATTTCTGTCGATCAACCATTGTAAAATCGATGTCTTGTCGCAATGGTACGACTTAATATCTAAATTACAGAATAACAAAAGTTGAAACATATCTTATATGTATAAACACCATGTATATACCTTTATAATGTATATTTGATCCAAGGTATCACAGTGGTATAGGAATCACACTGACCACACTAGTACATTTCTTATGCAGGTAAGTAATAACAACAGGTAAGTAATAACAACAGGTAAGTAATAACAACAGGTAAGTAATAACAACAGGTAAGTCAGTGTTGCGATAATGATATCTAACGATAAATGTTAATAAACTATTTATGCATTTAGAAGTGGTCATTGTTGAACTTACAGCGTATAGTTTATGTGCAGGTGTCAATGCAAGCTGTAGTTCCATATATGAAAGACACCTCAGGGCGACTACCCACGGCAGGTATTCCGTCTCCTTCTGCAGATAAGTTGACATCTCCATGGCAATACTCAAATCCAAATGACCTGACCTAAAATGTTCACAAAAGTAGGTCAGATACTTGTAAAGTTTTATTTTATGTCTGCTACAAAAATATCATACTGAATGTTTTCTATATTTTGTGCATCAATCATGGTTACAAAGCAAAAAAACACTGGCCCCAAATCCCCCGACACCATGAATAACTTGTGTCCACTGCAATTGCCACACTGGTAAATCTGGAGATTGTATATAATAGATAGATAAGTAACTGAGCAGAAGCTAACTTTAATCAACTTGAGCATCTTTGCATTAAATTCAACAATAGCAGTTTTGTTCAACATGCATTTTCTAAAGTTTAGCTTAACATTTCTGTTTTAACAAATAAATAGTCAAATGTTGTCAAGCAAATATCCATGCTGATATCAACCAAAAACTTATAACAGATCTTACCTAGCCAAAGCAAATGCATCATCTAAGAGATTGGCACGGTCTGCGCTGCTGAACACCTGTAAACAGCACATTTATATATTCAGAACACATTTAGTACCTATTTATTTTCTACACATTTACTTAAATAACACCTCCATTTACTGGGCCAATTAGTAAACTAAACCCTCTATTGCATGTTCAGGGTTCATTCACTGAATATCAAGGTTCAGGGGTGTTTTTAAAGGGTCTAAACATTAATGAAGTCATATTGCCATTGAAATGGGGTGCAATGAAAGCTTTAAATGTAGGACATAAGACGCAGTAAACAATACACACATTTATATGGGCACAAGTAAATGGTACACAGATTTATATGGGCACAAGTAAACTGTACAGAGATTTATACCGGTACAAATAAACAATAGAGATTTATACTGGTATAAATAAACGGTACACAGATTTATATGGGCACAAGTAAACTGTACAGATATTTATACCGGTACAAACAAACAATAGAGATTTATACTGGTATAAATAAACGGTACACAGATTTATACGGGCACAAGTAAACTGTACAGAGATTTATACGGGCACAAGTAAACTGTACACAGATTTATACGGGCACAAGTAAACTGTACAGAGATTTATATGGGCACAAGTAAACTGTACAGAGATTTATACAGGCACAAATAAACAATACACAGATTTATTCGGACAGAAGTAAACTGTACACAGATTTTACGGGCACAAATAAACGATACACAGATTTATAAGGGCACAAGTAAACGATACACAGATTTATACGGGCACAAGTAAATGATACACAGATTCATATGGACACAAATAAACTGTACACAGATTTTTATGGGCACAAGTAAATGATACACAGATAGATACCAGTACAAATAAACATCTAATCTGTCAGAGTTTCATATGACCCCTAAGCGATAGGTACGCTAATGGGATCCACATGCATTGAAGAAAATGACTGTACAACCACCATGACACAACTTCTGACCACCACATACTGTGTAGTCATCCTTGAGTTGGGTTATTAGGGCCATCCAGTTGCTCTTGGAGTACTGCACACGGTAAAACCCAGTCATGTTGACATTTGCCTTCAGCCACTTCACCCCGACAGGGACTTCAAATGACGCTGAAACAAGTGTTTAGCCCAGCATCATGTGTCCGCTGTTAGTTTGCTATAACCTACTCTACAGCAATCATAATCATTTCTACCATACAATGCTTGAAAGAATAAACTTGTTTGTATAGTGTGAGACCTTGCTAAATATTCCACGATAAAAATGTCTATAAAAAGCAATGTTTTATTCTTTTATGGCACATTATCTTGTCCTGTAGAATTAACACGCGTTGTTAAACATTCCCGGGCGTACTAGCTCATGTGAATACCGTCTCATCATTTCTGGGAAGTATCAAGCTAAGCTGGATTTACTGTACACATGATGATTTACTGTACACATGATGATTTACTGTACACATGATGATTTACTGTACACATGATGATTTACTGTACACATGATGATTTACTGTACACATGATGATAATTTTTTATAATCCCATCACTGGGATTACATGAGTCTATTCCAAAATACTACGGTGATATTCACTCAGACAGCCGAGTGAACTGGAGCAACATGAAGTGAACAATGCTGTTCAAGCTTCAAACAGCAGTAAGACTGTACCTCCAGTTTCCCCAGTTAAGACCGAGATGCTCCAACACAACCAACCGCGCTTGGCCAATCATAACAGCCCTTCGCATTCAGGCATCCATCATTTCAAAACACACATGGAGGGGTTTGTGGAACACTCAATTAAAGTGGCCCAAACTAGCAATTGTCTAAACCATTAAGTTACAAAGTCAAGAGAAAGAATATTCCCAGTAGAGTCCAGGCAGCAACAATGAGGTCACGCAGAAAGACAATATATATGTCCTTGAATGGATAGATGATCCGGTTTCTTGGTTATTAATATTATGTTTAATAATAATATATATATGTGTCAAAATAAATTACTTCAAAAGAGAGGCATTAGAGACGTTATTTAGAATAGTGTTTGTTGATATGGTCTTTGGACCATATCAGCCCTTGTGAGTTGTCTCAGTGGGACTTGACACCACACACACACGCAAGCACGCATCCATGCACACACACGCAAGCACGCATCCATGCACACACATGCAAGCATGCATCCATGCACACACACGCAAGCACGCATCCATGCACACACATACACACCTCCTGCCTTATTCATCCAGCTCAGTTTGTTGGATGACCGATCTGTGCGGTAAGTCAGAGGTATGTACCACTTGTAACTAAAATAGAGATAGAAGCGACGCAGTGACATTGTGATGCACCAAATGACAATATATGACGTCGTGTCAGATCAGACCATAAGGTACAAATTAGCAGTACAGAGTTTTGGGCATCATGTTATAAGCACTTATTAAATATATGATTTACAAACTGTTTAATTCAAAACATTAGTAAATTGGTTGTTTCTATATTTACAAATACTTGTCCATACTTAACTTTTACAGCATCAACAACAGTGCAACTGACACGTGCAACCACAACAGAACAACTACCTAGGTTACCCAACATCTGCGTTCAATTTACCATGGGCACCCAGTGGACAGCATCAGTCATTGGGGGAAAACCACTAAAGTCAAGAAAGAAATAAAACATGTTAATTATTACAATGATGAGTAATTTATATAACCCATAACGTGATTGCGCTGTTCATGATTATTGCCAATTCTGTCATGTTCACTGACCCATAGGGAGAGACGAATGAGCTCGGGCGTTGTTCTTGTTCATCGAGCAGGAAGCGTTTCTGACTGGCCACGACTGTATGCCCAGTCTGGGTCAGACTGACCAGTGGGTATCCCATCTGTGTCGTCCACGTTGCCATGACAGCCTTAATGTCGACTTTGACACCCGTCTGTCAAAACACACATTTATTGTCACAATGAAAACGAGATGTGCTGGCCAGGTTAGCTCATTAACTACAGTGAAGAAAGTAATAACAACAGTCAAGTTGTATGTGACCCATTCAACAAATACATGTCACCTTGTTTAATCTAAATGATAGATTACTTTCCTCTTTATCCCTGAAGGGTGAGGCTGGCACCGATACTGGTTGTCAATTTTTTTACTTGTACACTATTTTTTAATAAAAACAATATTTTTGTTTTTTTATTAAATAATTTAACACAATCAACTAATTTAAACAATTAATGAAAATATAGAAAACAATACAGGTAAATTTATGTAAGAAGCCGTAACTGTTTGACTTTGTTTGCCCATTTCCTCAGAAAGACTGTTCCACAGATCGTCAGTGACTGCGTTGCTGTACTTAAACTTCTGCAGATAGTGCTGCAGTCCTTTCTCCAACGTACTTAATCCAAGCAATGACTCCAGCATCCGGATAATGGAAGCTCCCTGCAATCAGTACACCAAAGGTGCAAAATGTGATAATTTTTATCATAAAATCTTGCTATATATTATACACTATATCAATTCTAACACCTTTACTGATGAAATGTGTTTTAATAAACCACAATTATTTTATCATTTGACCATTATCTGACCAATAATAATACAATATAATAATAATAACAATATATGTAATAATAATATAATAATAATAATATATAAAATACTTCTATGGCACTAAAATCCTCAGGAGACCCAAGTTCGGCGGCGCATCAAAACAAAAGGGGTTAAGCAGTTCATAATCAATAAGCAGTTCCAGTTGTAAACAGTTGGATTAGTACACTGAGGAGCTATGGAGGATAAGCAAGTTTAAACAGGCGGGTTTTCAGTTTACTGCGAAATGTTGTTATATTATAAATATCGACCTTCTCATTCCACATGCAATGTAAATATGATATGATAAATAGCTAACAGTAAAGTTATATTAACAAAATGTGGTTCATTAAAACATATTTGGACAGTCAAGATGCTAGAATAAATATAGTTTGCACTACATAATATGCTTTTACAATAAAAATGATCAGAGTTTGTACTTTTCACTGAGAAATGAATATGTTCACATTTAGCAAGATATAAAATAGTTTGAAAACAGCAAAATAACTAAAAACAAGATAATTATTTAGGAACTATTTCAAAGATTAATTTTCCTGTAAGTAGAACATTTAATTGCTAGTGTTTAGCCACATGAAGACATACCTGAATTACAATGACAGACGAGGCTGCTTCTAAACATAAACTGATTGCTATGGTCATTGTAAACTATGTGTAACAATCTTATTTTTCATTAGATTTGAAGTGTTATTTACAATTAATGATATGTCATATGTAATGCATCTTTTGGCAAATTTGTGTTTTATTCTATTGATATGAATATCATCATACATACGGGTGTCAAAGTCATGATAGGACTTCTTAGGATCAAATGGTAAATTTTGTAAATAAACCGGTAATTTATAATAAATATTCAATTCCTGTTATTGAAGGATGTCATTTACCTTCATTGCTTTAAAGGTTTGGTTTTCTTATTTGCCACTTGGAACAAAATGCATTTTTTTTTTTAACATTAAGAGACAATTGATTTGTTTTAAGCCATTCACATACCTTGTTTAATTCAGTGTTTATTTGATATTCCACATTTTCATCAGGTGTTAAAAGACCCTATCATATTAAAGAGTTGTATCATCTGCATATATAATAAAATAAAATACGTGGCTTGCCTCTGGTAAATCATTTATGTATATTATGAAGAGACGTGGACCTAGTATGGAACCTTGTGGCACACCTGTTGTAATAGGCAACACGTCTGATATTGTGTCATTAAACACTACATATTGGTTTCTATTAGTCAAATAGCTGTGATATTTATTCCACAGTGATTTAATGTGTTTAATAAAGTGTTGTGATCTAAAGTATCAAAAGCTTTGGATAAATTTATAAATATATTTATTAGCGATTAATTTGAATCCACTGCCGCCATTGTTCTATCTAGTACTTCCAAAACTGCATATTCTGTTGAATGACCAGTTTAGAAGCAATATTGGTTTGCATAAAAGTTTACGTTCAGTAAAGAAAGAATAAATTTGATTGTGCATTACTTTTTCGATAACTTTGGAAATTACTGGTAATAATGATTTAGGTGTACAGTTACTAAATAGTGTGTCATCATAATTTTTTTATTGGAAAAACTTTCGCATTTTTTTTATTTCTCTGGGAAAATTCCAGTATTTAAAATTTGTTTTACAATTAATGTTAGAGGTTCAGTAATAATTAATTTTATGTATTTTAATTGTATCAAAGAAATGCCACCATGACCACAACTGGTGTTTGCTGGGAAATGTATCGATTATTTTTATTATGGTATCTTCATTATTTTCATGAAATTGAAAGAGATTTACAAGATGCCATTTCAAATATAGTTTGTATTTTTCTAGCAAGACATGGTCCTATGTTAGTAAAAAATTAATTAAATTTATTTGCAGTTTCCACATTATCAGTTATTTTAATGTCACCTTCTCTGAAACTTGTGTGTAGTGGTTTCTTTTTATTGGATTAAGATAAAATATCATTTAATGTTTTCCAAGTTTCCCTTGTGTAATTTTATAATACATCAGCTTAGCAGCTCTAAATATACTTCTTCTTAAAATACAGTTATCAGGGTTGGCATGTAACGAAGTAAAAGTACTTTGTTACAATACTTGAGTAGTAATTGGCATGTAACGAAGTAGAATTTTGACTAAATACTTTTACTTGTAACGAAGTAGTTTTATCTAAAGTAACGCGACTTTTTACTCCGTTACTTTTATTTACTTCGCAATATATTTTCGTTACATTTTTTTGCAAAACCGCTGCCGCCGGCGGTGGCGCTCCACCGTCAACGACATTCAAAAAATTTTCATAGTCGCCAGGCCAAAAGCTATTAATATCATTCAATCGCATGCGAGTTTGCGATCATATTTGCATGCATACCTCTATTCGGGAAATCGACGCAACCACTGTTTTATATCTACGTCATTGAACGAAGTCTGCCAAATATTGGCATAGGTCAGGTCAAGGCCGTTGACATGAAATGAGCACACAACGCTTGAAACGCCATCTCAAACCATGATGCAAATGTCTCCGTTGCACCATATAAACTACTAATCAGTAAGTTTCCAATACGTATTATAAATATTAAAATTTGCAATTTTGACAATGTATTGATAATCCCCATACACTGACACAATTCTGATATTCGTGAGCGAACGCGCATCGTGGATCGAAAACAAGAATCGATTTTCGCCCATTGCCATTGTCAGCAACTGCCTTACCGGCTTACGTCAGCATTAAACAGCATTTTGCTTTCACGAATAAAATTCATATTGAGATGTTTAATAAATTCATAATAATGATTACTCTACAGAACTAAACAGTAAAGGATTGATACTCTGCCATTTGGCAGCATCCTTTCCCAGCAATGGCTTATTCAAGCTGACCCATAAATAATATCAAGGACATGGACAGGGGCCCTGACAGGTCACTTTTAATTGCAATTAGCAACAGCATTCCTCTGTTGCACTGGTCTGTCTTCTGATCAATTCTAGCCCCAGCTGGTACCAGGTAGCCAACTCAGCTAGCTGCTAAAACATGTTGTTTCAGTGTTTGTGTGAGCTGATAAGACATGCCTGGGAAGACATGAGAAGGTGGGGGATCACAAGCCAGATGGCTTGATCAGCTAGGCATCAAATGTCTTTGCTAATTTTACTATGGGCAGTGCTAGGTTGTATTACCTCTGACCAGTTTCCCTGAGAGGCTACTACTAGTACTGGACTGACCCTCTACCTACTCAGATACAATCACACCTGCCTATACATATCCTGTTGTACAATCTAGCTCCTCCGATACCCCAGTGGAACAGGTCGATAAAAAGACATATTGTGCCTCATCATTAATTAAGTTCTGTATTTAACTGAATTTATTTGATGTTGTGAGCTCTCATTAAAGATAATGTAATTTTTCAAAATACTTTTTACTTTTACTTCAAGTACTTTTGAAAAGTACTTTTACTTTTTACTCAAGTAGTTTATTTTACCAGCTACTTTTACTTTTACTCAAGTAGTTTCAAAGTGAATTACTCTTACTTTTACTCAAGTACAAAATAAAAGTAATTCAGTCAACCCTGACAGTTATATGTTCTTAAGTTAATCTTTTGCACAAAATACCCTGTTGCATTGGGATTTGTCAATTTCATAAGTTTATTTGGGTCTGAGAAAAGACTTGTCTAATCTGTTCATAATGTTTGACTTGGTAATCTTGTTTGCAAAAGTAAACATAGCCTTTTCATTTTGTAAATGTATTTTTTACAAATTATGGAAGGCATTTGTTAAGCGGTGTAGTGTCGATAAATATGAAGTATGGTTGATGGTTTTGAAGTATGGTTGATGGTCCAAGAACAGGGATTTCCAAGATGTTCATTTTAAGCAGATGTTCCTTCATCGGTGGTCCTTATAGCAAGAGTCTACTGTATGTGAAAACAACAAGTTGTTCATTTTAAGCAGATGTTCCTTTATCGATAGTCTTTATAACAAGAGTCAACTGTAAGTGAAAAAAAAACAAGTTGTTCATTTTAAGTAGACATTCCTTCATCGATTGTCCTTATAGCAAGAGTCCACTGTAGGTGAAAACAACAATGCTTGATTTACATGTATATTAACAGAATTAGTACTTCACCTTGCCATACGATATGGCGTCGAATATCTCATTGATCTGTGCTGGGTTGTGAACAGTTACAGAGATTGGGTGTGAGCTAGCGAGACTGTCTTGATACAACGAGCTTGTCAATGTGTCCACAATGAATAAATCCATCTGCAAGAAATCATAATAACATAAATATGATTCATATTAACCATATGTATAAATACATGTAATCCGATTAGCCTATACACATTTTCAGTAACACTGCTAAATTAACCTTTCATCTTTTCTTTGCAAATAACAACCAAATGTGTGAAATCGACCCTTGTTATTGTTGTCAATAAAGGGAATTTGTATGTGAGCATGAATGCTGAATGAATGGATGCTGGCATGTTATCTTGCTGAAAACATTCATGGTAATGAGATTTTTATTTACATACTAATAAATGATATATTAAACCTCTGAAATGCTTAACTCTAGATTGGCAACTAATGTGTTTTAAATACAATTGTGAAACTATTTTAACCACACTGAAAAGGTTTTTAAAATATTTACACAACCCCGTAAAAATAATGGCAAAGAAGTCATTCTTTGTTTGAGTGATTAATCTGAAATGTGAACAAAATACTAAACGATGCACATCAATTGCTAAATAATATACAAAACTTGTTTTCCACGCATAAAAGAATACTAAATTAGTAAAACCAATGACTCATACAAAAAATTTAAAAGGGAAACTGAATCTGCAAAATAAAAATTACCATTTGCCAATCTGGCTTGAACTTGTTTGTGCCAAGATACTCAACAAAGCTTGCAAAACCCTCATTTAGCCAGAGATCATTCCACCACTTCATTGTCACCAGATTACCAAACCACTGGAACAGACAACACATGTTAATTAACGCACATGTTTAATTATATGCTATATAAGTCTCGCTATACATACCATGATATCTAACATTTTACTAATATAGGGTATGATTTAAAAAACAAAAACAAGCATGACATACCTACCTGTAGCTTCTATGAATGGTAACAAATAATAACATCAATCAATAAGCTTTCAAAGGGAAACAAAAGTTATGGTCTTGGGCCTATGCACCTATAAAAACATAACTATTTGCAACTACAATTAAGACTATCACGCCAGTGGTTTACTAGGAAAATGTTGTTGAACACATAGCATCTTAATTTCATGTATACACCTATTCCTATATTTGTCAATAGGATATGATCATGCAGTTTGCATCCAAACTCAACTTATGTAACATATTTTGGCCTTTGTTTACTAAACTAGTCCTCTTTCTGAGGAAATAGCACATTTGTTTGAGAATCTGAGTTGGTTCTGCGTATGCCAGCCTCCCTTAATACGTCACTTTAATCTCGGTTACCCAATTTTCATAGAACTGCATATGCGCTTATCGGTCGCACTGGTTAACATGTCAGCCCTCAGTCAACTGGAGAAATGACCGAAATCTCACACTTGTAGAACATATTCTGAGTAAACCACTACCATGATATTCTTGATTTTAGTAGCACATAGTTAGTTTTTATTATCGCTTTTAGGTTCATAGCACAAAAACCATGACTTTTGTTTCGCTTTAAATATTACAAAAACAATCAATAATGTATTTTACAACAGACAGTCTATTGGAACATTTAAAATATATGTAGAGTCATACAAGAAGACGGTGGTTGTGACAATGAGGATACCAACGGGAAAGATCACCTTCACCAATGATAAAATGCTACTAACAAAAATATGAATAAAATGCTAACGATACAAATATAATAAAAACACTGACACGGAGCATAGGACACTAAGTTACAGAGACATACCATCCAGTAGAAGCATTCCAGGGAGCACCTCCAAGTCATTCTAAAGTACCCAAGAACTTTTCAACCTTGCATTCCACGATGATACTGAATATATAGACACTTTTTCCATTACACATGGCAGGATAATAAAGTATTACTTTTAGCTATATATATGGACAGTCAGATGCAGTGCAACAAACATTTAGAGAGCCTTGATATATGAAAATGGATAGAGCACCCAGGATAGAAAAAAAGTAAGCAAAGAAGAGGTACTTGACTTGGCACAAGGAGAAAAAAAGACAAACGGGCTAGGACACATCACGAGAAAGGTCAGAAAGAGAAAGGCCAAGGAGAGAAAATAAATGGGTTTATTGACTAACAAAACTCGTTCTACGTCAATCATTGACTCAACATTTGATGTCAGCAATTGTGTAACAAGGACACAGCACAGAAATCATGCAGGAATTGTTTATTCGACAAGACATGTAACATAAATTAAGAAATACAAAAATACACTATGAATTTCTACAAAACGCATAAATTCACAAATTTGAATGTATATTGTATAGGTATGAAACCATGTCGGTCTTGGAGACTGCCACTAAGACCATAATTTGGTCGCTAACGTGACAGCCAACCCATAAAAATTATAAATAGAGGCACATTAGTACTGTACATCATGCTGTGCCCACCTGATGTGCCAGTTCATGTGCAACAACGACTGCCACCCACTGCTGGTTGCTAGTGGACGACACCCCACTCTCATACAGCAAGGCATTCATACGGTACGTGATCAACCCCCAGTTTTCCATCGCCCCTGCTGCGAAGTCTGGTATAGCCACAAGGTCTGGAATAAAGACACAAGTGTGTCAGTACTTCAGCGACAAATCATACAAAGATCCAGTCCTTAGGAGAGTTCAGAGAGCCACCCCCCAGCACATCTGTTCATTCTAACATCAACTCCACTTCTGTGAGAAGCATTCAGCCATGCTGCAATTATTGTGTGAAGAATATTCATTTACATATCCACCACTGTCTATAGCCAGGTACTTATTTGTACAGCTGATTGAACTGAGAAAATGTCGAGTGAATGAAATTGACCAATCTACGAAACGACAGCGAAAGCATTTGACATAAGTGTGATGTTCGAACCACTGTGCCACTGTGTCCCACATTAATATATCATTAATAATAATAATAATAATTAACTTCTATGGTGCCTATAACATCAGGAAACTGAGCTCAGAGGCGCAAAGCGTAACATGAACAGGGATATGTGTTTACATAAAATGTTAAACTACATAGCTGTATGCATTCTGTACTATGAATTAAAGACGTTTTTTTCTTGCACCCACCTAGTTTTTTCAAAGGGTACGGTACCCCAAAAAATTTTTCATAATACTCCAGCACGACTTTTGCAACTTGAAGGGCGAACGTTGCTTGGTCAATGTGGTCAGGAGGGGTGTGCACAGACACCTGTACAATAAGACACATACATACATAGTCATATACTGGTCATACATAGCAGTCATGTGATGACTGGCAGATATTAGTTATGTCAAGTTGTATTTTCAGAAATGTTCATGTAGGCCCTACTGTTCATTGTACATAATACATATCATGTACTTGATGACAAAATCCATATTTAAACTGGATACATGTTATTGTACACATTTCTGGCATGCTACATTTAGGTACATACTGTCAAAATTGATTTTATGTAAGCAACTTTTCCCTGTGATTTTACTTTCAAATCCCAAATTATTAACTCTTACTAAATTAACTTTTTTTAATTAACTGTGCCATACCAATTGAATTTACTTCTGATCACATCACCACTTACTAATTACTGGAATCCAGGATTATTACACTAGTAAGTAATAGTAAATAACCAAATTAATCATGATTATTTTAGAAAGCCATGTAATTAATCACAATGGTATGTAGTCATGATTACAAGCATGATTATCGGGATGCATCAATTTTAATTTAACAATTATAAGCATATTAAATATTACCAGCATACAAAGCCAGAGATAAGACAAAATAGATAACCAAACTGTACACAATTAAGCAATTATGTGCAAATAACATGGATAGTGTGCACTGGGAATAATAATTTATTATTAAATACCAGACTAATTTGACAACCAGAGAACTATTTATTTGCCCAGTTCAGATTATTCTTCATTTTGCCCTGGTCTGATTCAATAACCTGGATGATATGTACGTTGATTGAGACGGCTGAGGCACGCCTTGAAGTGCTTCTTTTCCTGACAGCCAAGACACTTTTTATGAATGAATAGTGGAGTAGAAAACGCAAGCTACCAAAATATTGATATGACAAATCTGTATTTTTTATAATACTGTTGACTTCACAACCCAAAATTAATTAATTTAAAGAACTTATGTTCAACTATATTAGGAAGTTGGCATTCTAGTGTTAGGCAATTTCAATCAAATTGGTCACTACTGCATCTAAATTCAATCAGGTATGATATATATCACACACCTAATGCATTACCCTGCAGCAATGAGGGAATACCAACAGACTTACTTATTTCAAACATGTGTAAATAAATCATATTCAAACAAATCCAACAGGCCTCATTTATTTACAACTTTGTTGTCGTTCTAAAAAAATTTTCATTATCATACAATTTTACTACAGTGTGGACGTTTTCACAAATTTGTTTTACATCTACCTTGATTCCCCTGCTCGTTTCTGTCTCCTTGTGCTTGTAGTCACACACGATGAAGGCGACGAGGTACGTGCTCATGCGTACAGTCTCCTCATATGTGTCCTCAACTAGTTGATCCTTGGTGTTTGTGTGGATGAGGCGTGTGTTAAACAGACTGTGATATTCTGGTGAATGCGTCATCCTCATGGTGAAGTTGGCTTTCAGGTGAGGTTCGTCGAAGCACGGAAATGCAGCTCGGGCAGCTGTTGGCTCAAACTGCGTTGTTGCAATCCACCTGCAAAACAATAACACCATCATAGCAATGAACCCACTTGAGAGTGATTTAGTGTGATTAATTACAAATAATTATGTAACTCTTAACTTAATTCTATATATAATTGTCTTAGAGGAACCACTATTCTACCAAAAGATTTTAGTCTGTTTTATAAATACAACATAAAGATTGTTTATGAACAAAAGTAGTCAGAACTTTAAGTACACAAACTTGAATTAGAATTTCAAGTAATGGAACTGCTGTTGAACAAAATCATAATCCATTAAGTAAACAAACCCAGAGCTACAGATATATATTGCCTCTGAATGGTACATTACAATATCCATCCAGCTCAAAAGATCAAACTAGACTAAAATACACAGGACATACTACAGTAGACCCCGCTCACTCCGCCTAAGGACATGATTTAGTTTAAGGAAGATGTAATACTGATGTGTATTGGAATCACAGTAACCAGATAATATGTTTTGTGTTTACAGCGAACAAATTAAGCTGGTTTGAAGCACACCAGGTCATTACAATGGAAACATCATCAGCATTTCTAAGTAGTCAGGGGGATTTCCAAAAGGACTGTTTTTTTAAGGATGGATTGGCGATATACAACGTTAGTGCCGAGTGATTATATGTGGTGTCAACATTCAGTTCAGTATTTCCTAGCATGTTTTGAGCAAAAAAATGAAAAAATCAACTGATACGTTAGCTGCCCCAGCTGCCTTAACAGAATCAGCCGTTTAGTAAAATCCAACGTATTGGCTGGGATGGAATCATTCCGTACTGCCACTGTATTAGCTGCTACAAAAACTAGCTCTTAAAATGGAGTGAAAAACGCCATGAACACATTGTTGGCGCTATATAAGAAGTGATCATTATTATTATTATTATTGGCTTGGAGAGGAGTCTGCTGTACATATATATATCTATATAATCAACTCCAACCCTGTCTGCAATACATCTTCGGAGTATGAGTCAACCTTCTCTTCAAGGCTTATATACTCGTTACAATCATGTCTTAACTTCATGTCACATTGAACTACGTGTGTGTGTACTAGTGCCCTGCGCGGGCCTAGAATTTGATCCCAAGCCCGGCCCGCAATTAGCAGTTAGAGTCCAGGCCCGGTCCAGGCCCGCAATAAGTTTTCAAGCCCGGCCCAGGCCCGCAAACTAGAATTTAGGCCCAGACCCGGCCCAGGCCCGAACCAGACCGTGAATGTTTGGCCCAGGCCCGGCCGGGCCAAAGATGGGTAAGCCCGCGGCCCGCAAGCCCGCGCCCCGCTAAGTTTAGAGAAGATAAACATATAATCTTATAACAAAGACGATGATGAGTTCTAAAAATCCAGCACCACCAACTTCTTCAAACTTAAGAATATCCTGAAGAAAAATAAAGAAAAACTTCTTAGTGTCATTACTATTAAATATGATAACATTTGTTATATTTGGCTTTAATGTATTGGCTTATGGTTAGGGTAGGAGATTTGTTTATCTAACCCTGACTTAACCCATATGCAAGCCATAACCCCAATTTATATTGTTAATTGAATTAGCTCAACTAAGTTAACGTAATTTAATATGATATTTCAATTAAATGTCACCCACTGGCACTGACACCCAGTGGCATTTCCAGCAGGCCTGCAGTCACTAGCCTGAGACAAGACAGGTTCAGACACTTGTGAATTAATTATGACTGGGGAGAAATACCAATTACCAACTGGGGTGGGTACTGGGTAGTGGGCTATTGGGCACTTGGCAGTGAGTGGGCAGGTCATTCAGGTGGGCAATGTTTGGAGGGAAGACCTAGACAATAGAATGTCCACTGGTAGGGTCAAAGGGTGATAAGTTGATGGTTAATCATGGCTTGATTGCCTCTGCAAATATTTCTAAAGTAAACATTTGGGGCTGGCTACTTCCAGCCAAGTGAACTTATGGGGCCATTAGATTCCATGCAAGGTCTCAATTTGCAACTATATAATACTAAAGAAATAATTTTAAGCATTCATTAACCGGAATTACAATTTATAATAAGTTTTTATTAAAAAATAAATTAATAATCGGTGTTTTGTATGAATATTTTTATTATGTCCAGGCCCAGCCCAGGCCCGGCCCGCTCACACATAGGCCCAGGCCCGGCCCAAGCCCGATGTGTTTAAATTGTTTTCAGCCCAGGCCCGGCCCGGGCCCGCAGTATGTACGCCCAGGCCCGGCCCGCGAAATTATGTAGAGGCCCGGCCCAGCCAGGCCGGGCTTGGACCTAAAGCCCGGCCCGCGCAGGGCACTAGTGTGTACAGACTGAGTGCAGGGTGCAAAGGTCAACCAAACAGACAAATAATAGAACGCCTTATTGTTGCACATCTTATATCTACATTGATAATGCGGCAAGACAGCCATGTTATTATGTAATCGGAATGATTCTGAATTGTTTGATCTAATAAACTAATTATCACTGACTACAAAACATGTTAACATTCTTACATTGCAGTTATTCACAGATGACGTGGCACAGCTCGTACTAATACATTGCTTTCAAACCAGCCATAATTTACAAAAGTGGACAATCGATATAGCTGGTCGGACTGACAATCTTGAGTCAATCTGATCAAAATATAACTCACATCTTAGCCAGGTTTAGTCCAAGATTGGTAGTTATCCTGACAGTCACGTGTTATCATGCATGCATGCTATTACAGCATAAAACATAAATTTATGGATTACATAAATGTGAGGCTGGTGTTATTTTCCTCCAGGTGGGTACTGATATTGTTGAGCCAACATAACGTTGGCCTTCCTCTCCGCTCTAGGTCTATTTGGGTCGTAAGTTTAAGAAAGTGGGTGCAAACATAGAAGTGCAGGCTGATTATTAAATACATACTCTACTACGGTCTAGTGGAATCTATACATAGTTTGGTAAGTGTGGAATTTCAAAAACAGTTTCCCCTAGCTTGGTCCAAAACAAAATGAAAGAAACTAAAACTATATATTTTAAATGAAAAGATGCTTTGCATAACTGCTTTAAACTTGTATACTAAATTTAGTATTATGTACACTTATAGTATATGTTATAGGGTCATTCCATGTCAAATCAACCAATGGTCAAAAAGTTGATATCTCACAATTTGCTTAAATTTTAACCAATGAATAAGTAGCTATGCATGAGCACTTCTGCAAAAAACTAAGAATTTGCATGCAAATTGTGTCTATGTGAACAGAGGGCAAGTGCCCAAAAACGCACCCTTTATTTTTATCTGTTTTCAGGTGCTTCTAACAAGCTACATATATTAAATTTGCTGAATATGTAGACATATGCACAGTCCTTTATTAGGTAAACCACATATTAAAATTTCAGAATGGTGTTCTGCCAAATTTATTAATATTATGGATATTTTTTGGCCAATTTTGGTAGAAATTTAGGAGAAAACACCACACACAGTGACTTTCAGCTGCAATATAAATGAAATGAGACAGAACACCATCCTGACATTTTAATATGTTGTTTACCTAATAAAGCACTATGCACAATTAAAAAATGGTGGTCATAGGACTTGGCCCACATTCTCATTTTGGGAGCTGAAATGTTTTAAATATAGAAAAAATTAGTTATACTGAAAGTATAGCTGCATTAGCAACAAGAAGCCTATTGAAATAATAGGTTATTGCTAGTATCCCCAACAATAGATGGTAGCAATTTGTTCTGTAACATAACAATGAAATACAGACTGCTGAAATCCTTCTCAGAAAAAAATCCTTTCCCATTTTCATGCATCTGGTGTACCCATTGTCCTTCGTCCCATCATTCTTGAATTTTGCATAGATAATCTGTACCAATATCTCACATATTCAGCAAATGTCAGATGTAGCTTGTAAACTTCTCAAGTTAGAAGCACCTAGACACATAAAAATAACGAGTGCATTTTTGGGTGCTTACCCCCAGCATTACAGACACAATTTGCATGTAAATGCTAAGTTCTTTTGCAGAAGTGCTCAGGTATAGCTACTTATTCATAGGTTAAAATTTAAGCAAATTCTGAGACATAAACTTTTGAAATTTCCTGAAAATTAGTTGATTTGACACAGAATGACTCTATGCAGTGATCTATCATTTCCATCTATTTTACAGTCCATAAAATGTTTCATAAGATAGGATTGTGTAATTTGACATTTGACTTTTTTGACAGTTTATAGGATTATGAAACACACAAACATGGATATACTCACCTCTTTTCCCCAGCTGCTGTTTTATATGAGCTTCGATAAAATCCCATCATTGAATCTGACAGTTTACCTTGAAATGTCAGTACCAATCTGTAGTGTTTATGTTGCCCAAGACGACTGCTAAGACGTACATATGCCTGTTCGTAATCCTTGTTTTCTAGGTACTTCACGACCTGAATGTTCTGCTGACTAACGTCCTTCACAACAGGTTGATCCACCTTTAATTCCTTCACATGCAATACAATAAAATCAGTTGCTTCCACCACTTCAAATTCAATTTCAACAGACCCGCTAAATTTAAACGTCTTCAGATCTGGATGCATGCGAATGTCGTATGTCAGCGGCTTGATAGAAGTTGGCAGCCGGATGTCTGACCATGGAAACGGTTCTCCATTGGTCGCCTTTGAGTTGTGTTTTGCGGTTGGTGTAACATTGGTCGGTGTAACATGATCGGTGGTCTTGTCATCTCCATGGTGAAATTGTTGAATGAGTGCAATCGTCACACAAATAGTAGCGATCGTTGTCGCAAGTAGACTAGCTTGCAGGACAGTCTTACTGCAGGCCACATTGTAGCACCTGTATAGCAGGCGCGGCTCATACTTCTGTCTCTTGCTTCCTGTTGTGTTTGTCTTGTTTGCTGCAACATCAAATCACCAACTAACGTGGAGAATGCATGTATATATATTCGCGTAGAATGCAAATTGCGCTGGTAAACTCCTGTCTACAGCTTACAATGGCATCAGCCCACCCAGCTGTGTTCAAGTATTAATGTGGGTGTGACTTGTGTTTCAATACAATTATAAAGCTACATATAAATATTTTGTACTCAAACATTTTTGATAATTTCTTACATACGACAGAAAATCAAGTCGTGAATTCAGATGTCTATGTGTATTAAGTAATTGCAGGGCACGGTGGCACAGTGGAATCGAGAGAAACCAGGTTTTAATCCTCTCGAAACTTTGGCAATTTCCACCCCACATTGCCACAGTTCACCCAGCTGTATAAGAACCTGGCTACAGACAGAGGTGGATAGGTGAACGACTAGTCTTGACATAGTCATTGCAGCTGTGGCTGAATGCTTCCCAGATAATTCAAGATGGCGTTGGAATTGACAGATCTGCCAGAGTGTGAAATGCGAAGTGCTTTGTCTTTGAACAGTCAAGGACTGGATACCAACGTACCATGCTATACAACAACGTACCTTTTTACCTTTATTGCAAAACACTGTTCTGAAACCATAAACCACGTGACGTGGTGTGGTCAATATATGGACATGCCCCACTTTCCACTAAGTGTAGTCTAGAGATTTAACAAGATTGCCATCCGAGGCAAAGGCCCAGAATCCAGATGGCACGCAGACAAGGAAGCCTTTAGCTTATCGAGACGAGAGTCCAACAATTTTTAATCTATTTCAAGATCTAATACCATTGCATTGGCATTACTGGCATTAGCATAATGCCGTGGGAGTAACTAATGGATATCAACTTCAGCTGAACTTCAATTCTTGTTCCAAATCATGATCCCATCCGGCGTTTGTACCAGATGGCTTAGTAGTGTAGTCTAGACTAGTCACTAGCAATGCCAATGCATGGCTCATGGACATGCCCCACTATCCACTCACTTTTTGCGAGTGACTTTTAGCTGAAATAAACACCCTCCATAACCATATGATATGGTCATACAATAACAACGAGACTGCCGTTCGCTTTCAAGATCTAATAGTACCACTAGTATAATGGGCGCACCGTGTAATGCCGTGGCAGTAGTGCCTACTGGATGTCAACTTCAGTTCAACTTAAATTCTTGTTCAAATCATGATCGAATCCCACGTTTGTACCAGATGACCGATCCAAGTTCATTTCTTACCTGGCAAAAAGGTCAGCTCTTCTACATCTTCCATATCAGACATAATTGTTGGATCTGGTGTTTCAATGCCTATGCTACGGGATTTCAGGCCGCAGTGTTTCAAATACGTCCAGTGCAATGGCAGCGCTGCGAAGATCTGTAATCGTAAATATAGATACTTGCGAAAACCACCCGTTGTTCACTGTTGTTGAATGTGCTAGCGGCTAGCCACGCCTATAATGAATGGCGTTAGCCCACAATTAATGTTTGCAATGGCGGTCAGGTTAGCGCCTTAAATTAGGTCCCCATAGGACCACAATTATACTTCCGGAAGATGATATATTATTTTGCAAAAACTGCCACTTCTGACAGTATTAAACAGTATTAGAGAGTTGGAGGTATGTGATTTTGACCACACTTGTTCAGCACATTGGTCAGGACTGCGTGATGTGGCGCCACCGTTTGTCGCAAGGTACAAATGAGGGTCTTTGCAAACTAAACCGCGTGGTGGCGGCACACGACAGTCCGATTTCAGTACTATCCTGTCTAAAAAGTCACAACAAAAAGTTTGACTGTATTGTTTTTTAAATGACCACTTTTTGCGTGTTCATTGTCACCGGTTTGTAAGGTAGCATGTTAGGAAGCATTGTTATTGCATGTATTACTGGGAATGGGGACAGTGTTTAATAAGTATTTCACTTCAACTGTTTCCGTTTCCACATAGAAATGTAAAATATCTATTGCTATAAATATAATATGTACAAATGAATTATGTGGAAATAAACATTCATTCATTCATAAGGGTCCACCACATTTATTTATGAATGTTATTAATATGTATTTAGATAAACAATCCCTTCATACAGTGTTAAAGAAGGAATTCTGACAAAAAAATTATGGGACGTACTAAGCCTAAATGTAAGGAAAATATGCTATGTTAAAGTTAAAACTTATGGAATAAATAAATACTAAGTTTTTGGTGTTGCTAGCAATTTCAATGTAAGACCACGAATAAGTAAGTTGCAAAACAAAGTAATTAGAGCTTTATCAAACAGTAAGTATATATAATAATTGTTTTAAGAATCTTGAACTACTAAAGGCAGAGGACATTTTTTAACTCTCATGTTTCAAATTGTTCTACATATATGAGAACGGAAAAATCCCAGATTATTTCAAAGACATGTTTTTATCACAGGAAAATACGACAACGAGATCCAGAAGAAACCGATAGGCACCTCAACGTTTCAGTAGCATGAAAACTAACCTTCCAAATTATAATAATTAATACAATCAGTGAAACATGCTTTTGCATCACACACGAAATTCAAAAATTAATCCAAGAGAAATATCTCCCAAAAATGTGCTCCTAAAAATAAACAGCCACTCACGCCAATATTTTAAAAATTATGCAAGGAAGTACATAATTAGCAAATATGAGTCAGAATGTGTTTTTCCAAATTGTTATATGTGTAAGAAAAACATACGTGTATTTACAGTTTTAACTAGAATTGAGTGCATCAATGCATTTCTGTAAGAAGGAAAGCCAGTTATTTCAATAATATAATATAGTCCAGATATTAAAGGTGCTTAATCAATTCGATTTTTTTGCTAGTCTCATTTCAAATTAATTTTGCGAAAAACCAAACTTACCTAGTATCCACTGCAACATATGCTAGCTTGTTTGTGTAACTTTTGTATGTAGTTTTTTTGTGTGAAATCATCAGAAAAAACTATTTAATTAGTTAATGGTTGTTCATGCATTAACTAAAGTGAAATTCGAAATGCTGAAAAATCACGATTTTCTTCCTTGGTGAAATTTCGTAATTTTGTCATGTGATCAGCAAGAGGATGGAAGTCACGCCCGTGGTCAGCATTGACCCAAACAGTGTTTAAAATTTTAGATAACTACTATTTTGATCCTTGCCAGATCTAACGAATAAAGTCAATTCTTTCGATGATTTGAACAAAGTTATGCATTTTTTATTAAACAGATTGCGCACATTACTTAAACTAGTCACACACTACACATCTGGACATAGGTGAACCTGATTCGCGATGGGCTGAACCATTTGAGGAAGCAGCTTTAACTGTAGTGATAATTTTATTTCAAAAGCAGTCGTGGTGAGAACTACTGTTTAGATTTATTAGTGTAAAATGTAAAGTGTTATGTTCAGGCAATTTGTGTTAGGTAATATTAGGTAATAATTATTAATGTTAGTCAATGATAGTTAGTGGAAGTTAGCTTAGTGTTAGTTAGTGTTAATTAGTGTTGATTATGTTAGTGTGTATTAGTATTAGTGGTGTTAATTGTTGATATTTGGTTGTGGTACTCATTTATGATTCCGTAATTATTTTTTTATATTTCAAAGTGTTTATACTCAGAATATTTGTTACATAGCAATACAACTGACACTATGTTCACGTAGAATTATATATTATTATTTATAATATCAGAGTTAGCTAGTTAGTTAACGAAGTATAAACAAATGTCAGCGATCTTCCAGGCCTTAGTGCAGGTCTCCATGGATCAACATTACGGAATGCCCTGATGTTTGTTCACAATTTAGCAAACATCATTCGAACTGATCAGTTAAATACAATTTAAAAGTGTATGCAATCTATTCGAAACAATTATGAACTCTACTTATGTAGAAACAAATAACACAATAAAAATAAAGCGTAACATTGTGTTCGTTTTGTTTTCCTACCACCATGCACCGGTTTTTGCGTATCGCCACTGACATATTGTAGTCGAGGAGTGGAAGCTCACATCAGCCTCTTCTCATGTGAACGGGCCTGCATTTAATGACACCTACTAGGTGTCAACTGACTGTCTTGAAAATATCACCAATTTGGGCAAGGTCCCAAATACGCATTTAATTTTAAACAAAGCACACATTTCCATAAAACTTTTCATTACTTAGATTATAGTTGAGCATGTATGAAGATTTCATCCCGATGTGGGTCAGGCTGCCAGAAATAGAAATGTCTAATACAAACACGTAGTACGTTGCGAAACTAATGGTGTAAGCCTATATGTAGACCGGTCAATTTATTCGGTAGGAGATAGGTATATTCAGGATTGGAGATTTTCAATAGGGCATAGATTCAGGAAGAGAAGGCAGGAAGAAAATGTGCACCGCAATTTGCAGTGTACGATGTAATTTTCAAAACACTTAACTGTTTCATTCTTGGAAATAGTGAATCTACATCAGCGCACTGTTTCAAACAAGCAACACAAGTTTTGACTGGCAATGAGTCTCGCAAGATATGCTCCAGCCCCCGAATTTGGCCCGTGGAGATGACTTAATTCAGAAATCGATTAATAATTTCACATAGACATTTTCCCTAGCATGGTGATGCCGCCGGTGTAAACAAGCTCACTAC
The DNA here is from genome assembly GCA_963662155.1 of Lamellibrachia columna. Lineage (NCBI taxonomy): Eukaryota > Metazoa > Annelida > Polychaeta > Sabellida > Siboglinidae > Lamellibrachia > Lamellibrachia columna. Next base: position 29,016,851 of record OY759265.1, read on the forward strand.
TGCAGCTCACCTCAGTTTTGCATATGAATTCGTAAATTTAACTAACACTCAAAATAATATATATATAATCTAGAAACGGTGTCAGCCAAAAACACCCACACAGGTAGTGTAAGATATGTTGGATATTCTGACTGGCAGCAAATCAGGGGCACTATGGGTCTGAGGGAATTACCAAACCTCTTCTTCTTCTTCTTCTTCCCCTTGGTCCCTTGTGGGCTGGGGACCATATCACGCAGCCTGTTCCGCCTTCTCGACGAGTCGTCTCCATCCAACGCGATCAACTGCCATTCTTTGTATGATAAAAATGGTTTATTTAAGGGTAGTGAATATCGCGATCCGTTTTTAAATGTCAGATGAACGTGTTTTATGTTCATGCTACTAAATTCGATATCTTCAGTCATTACCCATTGTCCATTTATGAAATTCATAAAGTATTGACTATTGTGCGAAACCACGTTGGCGAAGCTGGTGATGGATGCATTTATGCAGGTGAAAACATTTCTGAAAGAAGGGAAATCACGTCAAAGGGTCCGTTTCAGCGGGGTAGGGTTCAGCGCGTCCCGAAATGAATTGATGTTAACATTTTGGTGTGTTTGCTTGATAAACCGCAAATGACCCTAGCTGTGCTCAGCTTTCTCGTGTCTGCTTCCTGTGCTTTGCAACAAAAGATGCACATTGCCTCCCTGCTGAAATGTATATTAAATCAGAATCTTTGATTACTTTAACCAAATTCAAGATCCATACGTTTCCTACCTAATGTCATGAACTATAGGCATTGTTAATTATGCATATACAGACTGTGTATGTGTCTATGCATAATTACACTTTTTCTCACAAAATAACACACATATCGAATATTCATACGTATTGTTTGAACAACAGCTAAATTGTTGTTTCGTTTTCCAAACGTGTTACCTTTTTGATCACCGAACGTGCCTTTCGTGAGGTTGCACCCAGGGGAAATTAACTTAAAATGCCATATTGCAGTTTCTATGACAACGATGACAGACAATTGTTGGCAGGAAGCTTGTTTATTTATGGAACTTATGCATTATTGTGTATGTATTCGTTGTAAAACAGTTCTCTTGATCCCAGGAATTGTTCGTCGATTTCGTCGAGCGATCAGTACTAGCTCCAACGATAAACAATACAACTGTCCTACGTCGTCACGCACATTGTCCATATCCGTCGACCACTCCAACTGCTTTTGCAAACGATTTCCACATAGTCGTATTTATTATTATTTATTCCAAAGTTTGCCATCCCTCGAGCGTAGTGTAAATGTCATTAGTTTTTGTATGGATAATCTCACGATTCGTCCGGTGAAATGTGATCTAATGCAAGGCTTCTTCAACATGTGAGCACATTCACATTCTTCACTTGCGATGGAGTTTATAGGCTTTCCGTTAGTAGATGCACATATTAATCTTTTTATAACAATTTATGGAAAACATAAGCTATTTTACCACAGCTAAGCTGCCAGATTAGTGGACTAATTGCACCAACTTTCTATTTATATACCTGTTTTGATTTTACTGTGCGTTATATGTGCAGCAGACACTGCCATTGTCTCTGGACGTCTGCTCTCGGAGTTTGTCGCGTGAAGTTCATTGGATGGTACGATTTGCTCGAGATATAAAAGGACCAATTAAACAAATGATTAATAAGTCGCCACGTTGGTCTGTCCCATGACCGGAATCTCGTTAATCATTATTTTTTTTTTATTATTCTCAACATCACTGGCTTCGTATATCATGATCGCGGAAGTAAACTAGTGACATCTCCTCATCTGTACATAACAACGTCTTTTCGAGTGCTATGATACCGAGAAGTATTATGCCCTTCACTTTCTTATTTCTTGTGTAAACGCGATGAAACAAGACTGGATAGGCCCTACATTATTTAGTTTCTTGCGCGGTCGACTTTGTGTCCGCCTGCGTGGTGTGCATGGTGTGTGTGGTGATGATGTTTAACAAGCCACGTCTAAGAAGGTTGCTATCCAAAGCCACCAGCTCCTTGTGGCAAGTGGACAAGGAAGCCTTTGACTTCTTCTGCTTCTTGTTTTTCGTCTTATAGTTAAAGACCATCGTCAACATGCTGAATATGTTTTTGTTTTTTTGACTTATCGAAAGTCTAACCATTTACCATCTATGTGTAGATCGCCCTTATCAGATATCTGTTAATTGAATGTTTAGACATATTCACACTGCTGTAATTGACACAATCATTAGATAATTTGTTCCATTCGTTTATCGTCATCTGTGAAAATTAGTAGTTTCTCACATCCAACCTACGTTGTTCCTTACCTGATGAAGCTTTGTCTCTCTGATTCTATTGCCTTTCTGAGTTTGAGGAAAATATTTATATCCAAGTCTTCATAAGCATTCAATATCTTTTCATTGTTGTCAAATCATGCTCTATTCATCATCATCAGGTGTTTGTTGCATGCGTAGGCGACTATGACACTCCATTCTCCACGGTCACAGGTGTCTTGTAACAGTTCTGCTCTTTTTCCTTCCTAGCAAAGCTACTAAATCATCAAGGGTTTAATTATTTGCCGACGTCTGCTTCTTCTTCTAGTTTTCTTTTTCTCATCATATCGCCTATACATTTTCCCCATGATCTTTCTTGTTCATTAGCTGTTCTTAGAATGTCTTCAGTATATTGTTTTTCTGTCCACGAAACTCCAAGCATTCGTCTAAAAACACTTTTCTGTTGCTTCTGTGTTCTTTTCTAGATGCTAAATTTCAGGAGGCTAAATCTAACTATTTGGGGCAGTTAGTTGTAACTCCAGAAATGGTAGCTAAGAAAATAAAGACAATGAAGGACAATAAATCACCTGGAGTGGATGGAATTCCTCCAAAACTACTAATGGAAACAGTAGAACAAATTAGTTCTTGCAAGAGTGCTCAACTTGTCATTAAAAGAGGGGGTGGTTCCTGTTGCATGGAAAGAAGCAAACATCATATCATTATTTAAAACGGGTTCGAAAAATTAGTAAGAGAATTACATTTACAATAATTAGAAAGGTTAATCAAAGACCATATTATGGTGGACTTCCTTGTTAGGCGTAAATTATTAAATCCATCTCAACATGGATTCCTAAATGCGAGGTCATGCTTAATGTTATGTTTTTGGAAGAAATCACTAAGTGGCAAGACGATGGATCACCAGTAGATATTATATACTTAGATTTTTAGAAAGCTTTTGACAAAGTGCCACATTAAAAATTACTACTTAAAAGACCATGGTATCGGGAACGGCATAATTGACTGGATAGAACAATGGCTGATTGACAGAAGATAGCGTGTTTTAGTAGATGGGGAGATTTCAAAGTGGAAAGGGATACCACAAGGGTCAGTATTAGGACGTTTGTTATTCTTAATATAATATAGCAATGACTTGGACGATAATAATAAGCAACGTACTGAAATTTGCGGATGACACAAAAGTGTTTAGAAGGGTTAACAATGATGGTGATAAACATTTACAAAACGATCTAGACAGATTAGTGAAATTGTGTGAGAAATGGCAGATGTTGTTCAATTTTGGGAAATGTAAATACCAACATATAGGACATGGAAACTTGGATCTAAACTATAAAATGGGAGATACATTTCTGGGTACTACTGTAAAAGAAAAGGACTTAGGAATACCAATAAGTGCCGATATGAAAGTTTCAGAGCAGTGTGGTATTGCAGCTTCAAAGGGTAATCAAATTCTTGGGTTGATTAGGAGAAATATAACATACAAGGAGAAACAACTGTTTATACCTCTATTTAAAGCAGTAGTTAGGCCTCATTTAGAGCACTGTATACAAGCTTGGAGACCATATCGTAAGAAGGATATAGATATGCTTGAAAGAATACAGAGAAGAGCAACTAAAAGTATTCCAAAACTGAGAGACCTTTGTTATGAAGAACGACTGAAAGAATGTGGTTTAACAACCCTAGAGACATGGCGGTTAAGAGGAGATCAAATTGTTTTCTACGTTTTCTAAGATATTAAAAGGGTATGAAAATATTGATAGAACTATTTTTTTCTTCACCCAAGAAAGATAATAGAACTAGAGGACATGAGGTAACATTAGTAAAGGATCAGTGTAGATTGGATATCAGAAGTATTGTCTCAGGAGGGCGGATTACACATAGATTAAAAATGTTGGACTCTCGATAAGCCAATGGCTTCCTTGTCCACTTGCCATCTGGGCTTTTGCCTTGGATGGCAATCTTGTTAAATCTTGTTAAATATCTAATTGCTTAGTCGTCGACCATGATTCACACCCATGTAGTAGTAGGAGACTTTTATAACTAAGGCCTCCCAGTTCTGGAATCATCTTAGTTGCTCTTCGTTGTATTCTTTCTATTTCTAACTTTCTATGTCCTTCTTACGATATCAGTGGTGGTGGCGGTGTGTGTGCGTGCGTGCGTGCGTGCGTGCGTGCGTGCGTGCGTGCGTGCGTGCGTGCGTGCGTGCGTGCGTGCGTGCGTGCGTGCGTGCGTGCGTGCCGGCGAAAGAGGTAACAAAGGTTAGAAATTATGATGACATTTGTCTTTAGCGTTCTAACAGTAATATTTTCAAAGACTTCAGACATACACTGTCAACCATGTCTTATTGTTTATTACTAATTACTTAATTCAGTTTAGGTGGCCCGATAAGCCGCAAGTCGACACAAGAACAGGACAGAAGCAGTAATTCAGATAGAAACACCATCACAAAGGAGATAACATTCTCCACATTAACCTAATGAAATGTTACTAAGGACATTTTCCAATCTGAAAAGCTAGCAAAATTTACCCGAATGTGTTCAATGTATTAATGTCTCAAAGATTAGTACACGGCGGAACGTCACTATGAATAACGAGGTGACGGTATTAGAGTGACTAAATGTCATACACTTTGCTGTTATGAAAATAATTGGGGAATATCATAGGGTGACCATAATGGTGAGGTGACTGTATTACCGAGGTTCGATTGTACTCTCATATAAGCAGACCGTTTATACTCCGATATCAGTTGCCGCTACGTTCCTCTTCCATGTCTGTAATCAGAGATAATTCTGAATTTTGTGTCTAAGCAGAGAACTGCGTATGTATATCGACTTGCAGCGTTTGTCGTACAATGTTTCATATAATATAAATAAGTTATTTACAACTGTGACGACGAACATGTCGGTTACGGTGGAAACGTGTTGTGTTTCATCTTAAAATACGTCAAACCTATTATTAACAATTGACCAAATAGTACAGCATTTCTAACGATTCGCTTCACGAGCAAACTATCATCGACATATACCAAGTTTCATCAAGTGTACATTTTTCTTGGTTCGCGAGTAGCCAAACTGGCTCATCTCCCTGACTGACGTCACAAATCCTTCGAATAGTGACGTCATCAATGAGTGACGATATCATAGAGCGAATCTGACGAGTAATGACGTCAGCGTCGGCGTCCGAAAACTGTCATCTTTGTCAGGGAACTTTTGACTCTTGGTAGGTATCTGAGCGAACGGGTTCTAGTGGCAAGTTTGATGTTGCAGCTTCTCGCATCAGTCGCCAGAGATTAAGCTTGAGTATCGCGCTGTCGAGACGAACGTCAGCGACACTGCGACATACAATAGCATTAACACTATTTAGAAGATGGATATACTAATATTGATATTACACTTTCAGTAAGCAATACTTTGATTGAATGATAAGTCACATTGCCTCATTAACAACTTCACAGTTGATAATGCATGTTATTACTATGATATTACAAAGTAATTACTATGCTCACTAACATTTGAAAGTAGAAAGTCATCGACAAATAACATGGAGTATTGAATTAAATAATAAATAATACAGTTAAACGCTCCACAAAAGCTCAATGCACTTTGCATAAAATGCATGAAATACAATATCAAAGTTACAAATGTGTTAAAACTAGTAAAAAGTAATGTTATATAATATATATATATATATATATATATATATATATATATATATATATATATATATATACACACACACACGTGCGTTTGACGTAGAGGACAAACGTGTATGTGTACACAGGCTGTATATAATTGTCACTGATGTATGTAGGCTTATCTTTCAATCGGCAACATTCTCTGTAGTATTTTCGACGACTTTTGATTTTTGAGTCTATTAATTTTTTGTCTGTTATATGTATATATATATATGTATATGTATATGTATATATATATATATATATGTATGTATATATATATACATATATATATATATATATATATATATATATATATATATATATACATACATATATATATATATACATATATATATATATATATATATATATATATATATATATATATATATATATATATATATATATATATATATATATATATATATATATATACATGGCATGACATCGAGCTACACAATTCCCATACCTTCAGACTAATGGAGAAGCCACAGGTTTATCACGGCCACACAGCGCTATTTTAACAGAGAGTGTAACTATATCCACTGCATGGCGTTTTACCTGGCACGTCCCGACTGTCGCATTCTCGTTTTGCGGGTGGACATAGTCGGTCTGTGCAGCCAATTGGGAAGATTTGCAGGTAGACCGTGCGGCTGTCGTCCCAATAAGCTTTTTCGTCTTGTCCTCGTATTATCGCCCGCATCCCAACTGCTCCGCTTTCCTGTGTTACCTGCGGTTGCAACATGTTTTATAGACACATGTGATCCTCGTAACTAAGGGCTTCTGACTACATTCTGTTAGTTGAGCCATTGTTCATTTTTTTTTTAGAACACAATCATATTCCTAAGTCAAAATTGTTTTTACTTCCATAAACTATTATTATTGGTTGATCTTTTTAGATCAAGATAAGTTATCTAGTATGCATAGCCATAGATAATTATATGTAGCTAATTCAGGGTCGGTAAACTGGCTCAACTAACACTTGGTGTGGGGTAAGTTGAGCCACAGTGTAGCGTAAGTTGAGTCACAAAGGGTCAATGCTAAATATTTGTATTATTTACGTAGGCTTTCTACTAAAACTTAATAACAACTCATCTAACACATTTATACATTGGATGCAACATGTCACTGACAAGTCAATATGCATTAGTAAATCAACAGACATAATTAATATTGACTTATAGGCCCATCGAACCTAGTGTCACTAACTACTAATATGTTGTCGCTATCCGATGTCCCAATTTGCTCGGAAATATTAATTCCATGATGTGTTTAAAAAAAAACAACACTCGTCTTTGTTTTTTAACCATTGCTTATCTAACCCCTACGGTGGGTGGCTAGACTAGCCACCCACGGGCCGTGAGTGGCTGAACTAGTCCCGTTTCGAAAAGCTTTCGTAAATAATTTCTCATTAATGCGCGAAGTGATAAAATATTCTTCCCTGTGCATAGTTTGACCATTTGTAAATACACCGACAATAAAGTCTGGTCACATGCGTTGATGGTTTACACACCAGCATATATTAATCACAAATACGAAAATAAAAAAAAACATACTTTTAGCTCACATGTTTTTACCGTTGCGACAAATGGCACGTATTGTACGTCAATTGTGTTCTAATAACATGTTCAATCACTGGGTGGTACCAAGTAACTGTCGCAGCTGTAGCGTCCTGGGAAACATGGGTGGCTCAACTAACCCAGTGGCTCAATTAACACTGCCTTCCCCTACCCCCGGCTGATCGACCTCTTCAAACGCTGATTTTTTAGTTGCTGTGTTAACCAATGGGATTGTTCGCTGGCAGTTGTGGAACTCACATACAGGAACTTGACTTTAATTGGTAACGGACCCGCCGTCGCTGGTCGGACGAGTAATGGTGGGCATTTCATGGAAACGCGGGCGCGTCTAATTCCCAGAAACACGTTCCACAAGTTCCACAAAAGCGTCGTTACACGACCATGGCGTATTTTTTTAGAAACTGTCATTTTATGTTTTCAGTTATCATTTGAGAAAAAAATTCAACGCATAATGTGGATCCCTGATATAAAATGCGAACAGAAAAGGCGTTATTTTGGCTGATGTCCGCAAGTTTCAGTCCATTGTGTCCGTACGCTCTATTGTGTCGGGGTGTGATCTACGAAATCAGACGTTGGTATTAAATCACGTAATATAGTGAAAAAACGTGATCAAAATACTGGTTGATTTCTACCCAGGTGATCATGTTGTAAAGTCATCATAAAAGCCTCATTACGCGATAATATAGATGAAATAGATAAAAAAAATTAGCTAGATCAATTGGTTGTATTAAATATTATTATAATTAGCTGTTAAGAAAATCCAGGACGTTTCAATAGCATTATCTTTGATTTCTAAATAACTAATGCTTTAAATGTAAACAGGAAGAAGTTAAGTTGATGTACTAATGTACTGGTGTGTCAGCTGTACTAATGTACTGGTGTGTCAGCTGTACTAATGTACCGGTGTGTCGGCTGTACTAATGTACTGGTATGCCAGCAGTACTAATGTACTGGTGTGTCAGCTGTACTAATGTACTGGTGTGTCAGCAGTACTAATGTACTGGTGTGTCAGCTGTACTAATGTACTGGTGTGTCAGCTGTACTAATGTACTGGTGTGTCGGCTGTACTAATGTACTGGTGTGTCGGCTGTACTAATGTACTGGTGTGTCAGCTGTACTAATGTACTGGTGTGTCAGCCGTAGTAATGTACTGGTATGCCAGCAATACTAATGTACTGGTGTGTCAGCTGTACTAATGTACTGGTGTGTCAGCCGTAGTAATGTACTGGTGTGTCAGCAGTACTAATGTACTGGTGTGTCAGCTGTACTAATGTACTGGTGTGTCAGCTGTACTAATGTACTGGTGTGTCGGCTGTACTAATGTACTGGTATGCCAGCAGTACTAATGTACTGGTGTGTCAGCTGTACTAATGTACTGGTGTGTCAGCCGTAGTAATGTACTGGTGTGTCAGCAGTACTTATGTACTGGTGTGTCAGCTGTACTAATGTACTGGTGTGTCAGCTGTACTAATGTACTGGTGTGTCAGCTGTACTAATGTACCGGTGTGTCAGCTGTACTAATGTACTGGGGTGTCAGCTGTACTAATGTACTGGTGTGTCAGCTGTACTAATGTACTGGTGTGTCAGCAGTACTAATGTACTGGTGTGTCAGCTGTACTAATGTACTGGTGTGTCAGCTGTACTAATGTACTGGTGTGTCGGCTGTACTAATGTACTGGTGTGTCGGCTGTACTAATGTACTGGTGTGTCAGCTGTACTAATGTACTGGTGTGTCAGCCGTAGTAATGTACTGGTATGCCAGCAATACTAATGTACTGGTGTGTCAGCTGTACTAATGTACTGATGTGTCAGCCGTAGTAATGTACTGGTGTGTCAGCAGTACTAATGTACTGGTGTGTCAGCTGTACTAATGTACTGGTGTGTCAGCTGTACTAATGTACTGGTGTGTCGGCTGTACTAATGTACTGGTATGCCAGCAGTACTAATGTACTGGTGTGTCAGCTGTACTAATGTACTGGTGTGTCAGCCGTAGTAATGTACTGGTGTGTCAGCAGTACTTATGTACTGGTGTGTCAGCTGTACTAATGTACTGGTGTGTCAGCTGTACTAATGTACTGGTGTGTCAGCTGTACTAATGTACCGGTGTGTCAGCTGTACTAATGTACTGGTGTGTCAGCTGTACTAATGTACTGGTGTGTCAGCTGTACTAATGTACTGGTGTGTCAGCTGTACTAATGTACTGGTGTGTCAGTGGTGTGTCAGACACTGATGTTACATGGACACTGATGTTACATGGACACTGGTGTTACATGGACACTGATGTTACATGGACACTGGTGTTACCGGGACACTGGTGATACCTGGACACTGGTGTTACATGGACACTGGTGTTACATGGACACTGGTGTTACATGGACACTGGTGTTACATGAACACTGATGTTACATGGACACTGATGTTACATGGACACTGGTGTTACATGGACACTGGTGTTACATGGACACTGGTGTTACCGAGACACTGGTGATACCTGGACACTGGTGTTACCTGGAAACTGATGATACCTGGACACTGGTGCCACGTGGTCACTGGTGTCACATGGACACTGGTGTCACATGGACACTGGTGATACCTGGACACTGGTGCCACAAGGACACTGGTATCACATGGACACTGGTGATACCTGGACACTGGTGTTACCTGGGCACTGCTGTTACCTGGGCACTGGTGTTACCCGGACGCTGATGTTATCTGGACTGGTGTTACATCTTATTTCATTTTAAGTCGGGAGTGAATCTGGCGAGTCTAATTCAAACCTTGTGAAAACCGACTCACGCGCGCACGCGCCCAGCGACGACGACCAAGGCAGGGGTCGATTCTTACATTGTGACTGGTTGAAAAATCCAGTGATAACAAAAACTGACGTCGTGGTGAACGGGCCGACAGAAATGGAATGAAAGATGCGGACATAACGGAACGTGCATCTCCATAACGTCCACAGACTTAATGGTATGTGCCGACAGAATAGACCGACAAACACATGCCTCGCATGTTTGGCGCCAGAACTGCCCCAAGACAGAATCCTACCTAGCAGTGCGCACGCACACGCACACGCGCACGCGCACGCACACGCACACGCACATACACACGTGGTTTCAAAACACGGAAAAGAAACTAATGAAGTGTTATTCTGTAGGCGACAACAGCGCACTCACCTGCCATGCACATATAGCCGTATATGTCTGGACATTTCGTGCCTGAAACAACAAAACAGTCTCCGGTTATACACTGTTTTATGTTCTCGGCCGCCTCCCGAAGATCACTCTCTATGGGGAGTTAACTGGAGGCAAACACCCAGTTTGAGGTACAAGGATAAAATGAAATGATGAGCCAGTCTAAATGGCGCTTCTGCTATTGACATCAACTAGATTAAGCGTGCGAGCATTTCCTCACAAGACAGAAGCTGGCCACTAATATGTTCTCAGAGAACACAATACACAACAGTTTCCTTACTCATCATGTTCTTGAACATTAATGGCAAAGAAATGTATTTGTATTGTCTCATCGAAAGGACCTAGTTTATAAATTGATAATGATAACGTACCCAAACCAATTCAAATCAAAAATTGGGTTGAATCTTATTAATTACGGCAGTTAGTTGCACCTAGTTAAATGGTTGCTTAGAATATTAAGAAGATGAAGAGAAACAAATCACCTAAAGTTGATTAGATTGCATAAAGTTGGTTTCGTAACAGCTTTTATATGCCGCTGAATCAAGAAGTTGTTCCATTCGAATATAATTTGTAACTTTTATAAGGTTGGAGAAATAGAAAAAAGTCAGGAAATAGCAGATCAATGAGTTTCAAATAAGTAGGGCCTAATATGTAAGGTTACTGATTCACTTTCTTGTCAAGCATAAATTAATAAACCATCTTAATTTTGCTTCCAAAAAGAAAGATGAAGCCTTACATATTACGTTAAATATTTATATTTATGAAATTCATAGTCATTGCGGAAGCTAATTACAATATTAAGACACTGAAATACGAATTTTAGATAACGGAATATATATTAATAAGTTTAAACCATTAACATTATATTGGCTATAAATAAATAATATAGCATTAAAACACACAGTAATTAAAAGTGAATGCTAATAACTAAAGGTGAATATTAAAATGTTCGGTTCATTGCGGTCAGCGTGGCATGAGTCCATAGCTAACCTAAGATGCACACACATGTGACTTAAAGAGAACAATGCACGTTTAAAATAAAAGTGTAAAGCTGCTTTTTTTAAGTTGTCATGGCGTGCGTTACAAGGGACAGATTGTTCCAGAGACGCGGTGCTGTGTGTGTGAGAATGCTATGTCGCCTTGAGTACAAAGCTTGTTGCGCGGGACCTCAAGCGTCACATCTGCAGAGCGTAGCGTGAGAGTCGGCTGGTGTCGAGTTCGTCAGGTATGACGCAGCCAAACAGTGTCAGTTGCAGAACGTGGGCAGGAGTAGGTTGTATTCGATGTGCTGTTTCATGGGCAGCCAGTGAAAGCCGATCAGAACAGGTGCGGTGTGATCGTGTTTTTTACTTCTGGTTATGTGATGGCCTGCTGTATTTTGAACTCTCTGGTATCTGGTGAGCAGATAATTAGAAATCCGCAGAGCACTCAATTTCCAAAGTCAATGTGTGATATCACGTATTTATGTACCAGTGGAGGCGTAACTGGATAGAAATAGTGCTGAGTGACAGAAACAAAAGGCGAGTAATAGTAGATACGGAGGTTTTTAATTTGACACAGGACTACAATAGGACGTGGAACTACACTGCAGTGAAAACCTATCCTACTGCACAGGGTTACTTTTAGGTGTTTTGTGACAGTGGTTTCCGGCAACCCAAAACCGCAGATGCTTATCATCAAAGTCTAATACTTGCCTCGTTCCACGAGTGTAAATATGGAATTACTTTCATCTGACATGTCGAGATTAGAAATAAAACCAGCAAGTCGTGAATCGTTGTCGTGATATGTCATGGTATTGTTTTCTAACTTGCACCTTGCCATGCATAGAAATACAGTCATGTTCACTGAAGTATGACCACCACTGTTTTCTTAGCTGTAGTAATGTATGTTACTGACCGCTGCTTTTGCATCGGTTACAAGGAAGCGGCTTGCTTGATGCCTGCAACACCTTCACCATTCGGTAGACTTTTTGAGTAAAGTTTTGTGGTCATATGACAGCTCATTTCTCCAGTTCAGATAAAAAAATTTTTTTAAGAAAACCACAAAGAATGAGAGGTAAAGTCCACGCTACACCGTGCCAACTGTTAAGTCCACGCTACACCGTGCCAACTGTTAAGTCCACGCTACACCGTGCCAACTGTTAAGTCTACGCTACATCGTGCCAACTGTTAAGTCCACGCTACACCGTGCCAACTGTTAAGTCCACGCTACATCGTGCCAACTGTTAAGTCTACGCTACACCGTGCCAACTGTTAAGTCCACGCTACACCGTGCCAACTGTTAAGCACCCACTCTCGGTAATGGTCCGGGGTTGCTTTATATTGAACGGACTTTGGCCTTCTCTCCTCTTCCTCCCAAAAAGGACAACCACGTGGCAAGCCGAGAACAAAGCAATTTTGAGTGTAAAGCTACTGACGCAGATGACACTGCTGGACTGTGAAACATTCATGCATGACAAAAAAAAAAGGGTTCGAGAAATAAGTCAGAGAATTACAGACCAGTGAGTTTAACGTCAGTGATTTGTAAATTATTAGAAAGGTTAATTAAAGACCATATGGTGGACTTCCTCGTTAAGCATAAATTATTAAATTCATCTCAACATGGATTCCTTAAAGCGAGGTCATGCTTAACAAATATGTTATGTTTTTTGGAAGAAATCACTAAGTGGATAGACGTGGGATCGCCAGTAGATATTATCTACTTAGATTTTCAGAAAGCTTTTGACAAAGTGCCACATCAAAGATTACTACTTAAATTAAAAGCCCATGGTATCGGGGATAGCATAACTGACTGGATAGAACAATGGCTGACTGACAGAAGACAACGAGTTGTAGTAGATGGAGAAGTTTCAAATTGGAAATCGGTTTTGAGTGGGGTACCTCAAGGATCAGTATTAGGACCTATATTATTCTTAATTTATATCAATGACTTGGACGACAGTATAACAAGTAACGTACTGAAATTTGCGGATGACACAAAACTGTTTAGAAAGGTTAATACTGATGGTGATAAACAACATTTACAAAACGAACTAGACAGATTAGTGAAATGGTCTGAGAAATGGCAGATGTTGTTCAATTTTGGGAAATGTAAATGTCTATATACAGGACATGGGAACTTGAATGTAAACTATAAAATGGGAGATACTGTTCTGGATACTATTGTAAAAGAAAAGGACTTAGGAGTTACAATAAGCGCTGATATGAAAGTTTCAGAGCAGTGTGGTATTGCAGCTTCAAAGGGTAATCAAATTCTTGGGAAAAAAGTTAATTATACCTCTTTATAAAGCAATAGTTAGACCTCATTTAGAATACTGTATACAAGCATGGAGACCATATCGTAAGAAGGATATAGATACGCTTGAACGCATACAAAGGAGAGCAACTAAAATGATTCCAGAACTGAGAGACCTTAGTTATGAAGAACGCCTGAAAGAATGTGGTTTAACAACTCTAGAGACAAGGAGGTTAAGAGGAGATCAGATTGAAGTTTTTAAGATATTGAATGGGTATGAAAATATTGATAGAAATATGTTTTTCTCACTCAATAAGGATAGCAGAACTAGAGGACATAAGGTAAAATTAGTAAAGGATCAATGTAGATTGGACATCAGGAAGCACTCGTTCTCACAGAGGACAATAAATGAATGGAACAAATTGTCTACAGATTGTGTAACTGCTAGCAGCGTGAATATGTTTAAAAACAAGGTTGACACATATCTCAGGAGGGCGGGTTATAAGTAGATGAACATTGTTGGACTCTCGATAAGCCAATGGCTTCCTTGTCCACTTGCCATCTGGGCCTTTGGCTTGGATGGCAAATCTTGTTAAATCTTGACAAAACTCCATGTCACACAGCACGCTCAGTGACGTCATGGCTCGCGAGTGCCAACGTTCAAGTTCTTCTTTGACTGGGAAAAAGCGCCAGATCTGAACCATAGAGAGAACATGTGGCAGCATATTACGGAGAAAGTTGCTGCAAAACAACCCAGCTCAGTGCCAATGAGTTCAATGAAGCAATCAACCATAGCTGGGTCTTTGAAATATCACGCAAGTACTGTAAAATTCTTACTTCTAATATTCCACGACGTATCGAATCAATCATCAGAAATAAAGGTTACGGTTACAAATACACACATTTCCTTTTACTGATTACATACGTGTATGTCAAAGTTTGTGAGACGCAACATAATTTATTCTGTTTTAAAAGCTTATTCATATTTTTTTCTGAATAAAACAATGGTGGTCGTACTTCAATGAGCAAGACTGCAGATACACCAGGAACAGTGGTTAGCAAAGGAACAGTGGATATTAAAAACTGCACTGGGTCTTGCCATACAGCAGATCATCCACTTCATTTCACGCTCGACCATCGCCGGTAGTTAGGATGCCGAACGGATGTTTCGAGTGTATTCGCTGTACTGCTACGTGGAACCACTATAGTTTCACGTTCATCTATGCAAGATTTAAAAAAAAATTGACCTTTTATACAGATTGTGGCGACAGTGTGTACCGTTGTAAAAAAAACAAGCTGTGTAATGAACTACAGCATTGATTGATACTTTAAAAAAGAAAACAGCCTTTATCATTATTTTTACAAAGCAGTGTTTTTGTTAAAAGAAGTAAAAACAATGGCAAATAAAACGTTTTCTATGCCATAAAGTAGTTTGTGACTCAATCTGCCTGCCTGCCTTTATATTCCCTCATGTCGTCAATTTCGCATGAATTTGGGTGACATTTTGTGGGCGTGCGAGGAGGCCCATGGGGGTGGCTCGTACGTTGATTCGTGAATCCGGTAGTTGGGCTTAAAATTGTCATTGCCATTGGCATTCCCTACCAAAACTTGACTGGGTGTTGCAAGGAGTCATAAGCTATTGCATTGGCTGCCTTTTCTCCCGTACAACACAAGGCAACTCGGCTAGTATTAATAAAAGGTGAGAAAACAAATAAGAATTTTATTTATATTAAAGAACGGCAATATGCAAAGCAACTTGATTCACCATAGGTGTGTTTGTGTTTTTAATTGCTCACTTTCAGTTTGCTTAAGATCACGTTTCTTTGTAAACCAATGGTCTATTTATGTTACTATGAGTCAAATAAGCATGCCATGAGTCTTGTTGTACTTTGTTTATGCCCTCCCTCTCAGGATCATGAGCCTTCAATTTCTTTCTGAATAACCTTGACCATGACCCAGCATCATTCCTGATCTGGTCACTCCACCTCTTCAGTTGTCTTCCTCTCTTCCGATGTCCTTTGAAGTCTTGTTTGCATGCTTGCCTAACGATGTTACCTCTTTGCATACGAAAAACATGCCCAAAAGAGTCCTCTATGTCTGGCGACATCTGTGATAAATTCAGGTGTAAAGGTGTCCTCTCTGATCTTGATATTTTGTAGTCTGTCTGCCCTCTAATAGACCGCAGACAGCGCATCTCATGAACACTTAACTGATGATTTAGACAAATAATTACCATCAAATTAGCCCCTTGTGAAGCAGTTAACCAATAACAAAATAATTGGAGTCAATGAACATTGTATGATGTATATCAGGCTTATTAACAAATGCAAATGCGTATGAATGCTCATTCAAATGCAGCCGTGACATTTGCCCGGGCATTTGCATTCGAATGCGTACACTCAACATTTGCATCAGAATGCGAACTCCAAACATTTGATTTGTCAAATACCCAATAAAATGCATTTTAACTGCAGACGTATTATTGTTAGATTTAACACCTGGTACTATGCATATTTGCTTGTCTAACTTATGAATGCAGCTTCACAACATGTTTTTTGTTAGACTTTGAAAAAGTGCTTTTGGAGTGAGCATAATCCTCGGCACATTATGGAATCATTGCGTGACCTGTGGATCCACTTTCACAGCCGGTTCTTTCAACGGCTTATTTAGTTGTATTACGATTTCCAATTTCTATGTTAGTGCATGTAACTTTGCTACTGTAATACAACAATTGTGTGTTTCTGCACGTTTTATTCCAACTATAACTCAAATGCATTTGCAAATTCATAACCAAAGCATTTGCACTTGAATGCTATCCCAAAACATTTACCCTTTAATGCGATCCTGCAAAATGGCATTTGCATTATAATAAATTGATACATTTGCTTTCAATTGTGTTGACATGCATTTTTTTATGAAATCATGGTTTTTCGGCCTATGCACCCATACTAGTTATTATGACACAACCACTTTAAGCATAATTAAGAATATTACATATGTGGTTTACTAGGAAAACATTGTTGAACACACAGCATCTTAGTTTCACGGGCCGCGTCATACTGTTAACAATACATCACTAGTACTTGTAGCTTGGCAGTATTCGACCACCATATAAAAATCTATTTGTAAACACCTAGCTAGTCCCAATCTTGTCAATGTGATAGCCATGCTTTTTGCGTCTAAGCTGAACTTATGCAACATGTTTTGGCCTTTATTTACTAAACGTGTCCCGTTCATTCTGATTTAGCAGCTCGTTTGAATGAGAGTTTGCGTTGCTTCTGTGTACACCCACCGGCCCTTTCCTAATTTTTCTCCTATGCAGCTATATATATATATATATATATATATATATATATATATATATATATATATATATATATATAGACAGTGAGAGCAAAGACAGGAGTCACAGACGTGATAAAAACAACCAGAAGAATGAAGTGGTCTTGGGCAGGACACATCAGCCGAATCAAAGATGACAGATGGACAAAGCGCATTACCACCTGGAAACTATACGGAAGGAAGATATTACGAGGAAGACCAGCAAAACGATGGAGAGACGATTTGGATGAGTATTGGAATGAAACCATCTGGCAGAGAACAGCACAAGATAGGCAAACTTGGAAACAACATCCTGAGGCCTTCGCCCAACTACGGGACAATACGGCTGATATATATATATATATATATATATATATATATATATATATATATATATATATATATATATATATATATATATATATATATATATATATATATATATATATATATATATATATATATATATATATATATATATATATATATATATATATATATTATATATATATATATATATATATATATATATATATATATATATATATATATATATATATATATATATATATATATATATATATATATATATATATATATATATATATATATATATATATATATATGTATATATATATATATATATATATATTGTTGGTGCGCCACTACGTGGTAGCATGGCAAACTACTGGCTGACTAAGCTTGCTCTCCCTGTGGTCCCCCGAGCGTGATCACAACATTCTTGAATCCAGCATTGTGACTGGCTTTCGAAAATGTAGTGACAACACAAACACATTGTGCTATATGCGCCAATAAAGGTGTATTCAAACACAGTATGATATACAGAGCTGGGGACCGCATAAAAAGCTTGACATATCACACCCAGAAACCTGCTCATCCCAGTATTAACACGACCTTTCCGTGATAGAACCAGTCACGCTAATATGCCATACTCGGCGAGGTGATAATAGAAGGCCTCACTGCTAACTGCAAGTTGTGTCTATGAAAGCGATGTTTAATATTGTATCGAGTGCACTGTATGCCATTAACACATTTTATTAATAACAGATACGTCGTTATTAGAATTAATTTTATCGACTCTCATATTAACGCAACAGTACATTTATTATCTCGTATTACCGCATTACAAACCGGTAATTCCAGGTTCTAATGACGGAGACAAGCGGTGACGTCACATCACGCAGTCTAAACAATCGAGGTTAGTGTCTTACTTGTATTTAATGGGGATACGCACGTCGCCTTGTCGGTTTCCGGTTTACCTCTGAAACCTCCGTTTCGTGAATTACGTGGGTAACGTTAGGTCAGCAATTGACTGGGCAGCTGTCGATGCAGCAGTTTCTATGAAAAACGTAGGCCTTTTGAAGATGTACATGCCAACTAAGTACGTTAATGGGGCAGTTAATGGCGCTTTGTGGGTATAAAGAATAACATATGGCGTGCGTGTGTGACGGATTATTTACTGGAGATATCAGACAGATATTGATTGGGTGTCGCGATAAGTACGTGGGCGATAATGGCGACAGGAGCTGGTCATGGCGCCGACAGCACGATCAAAGCAAATGAGCATTGTTGTGTTAAAGAAACAGACATTCATAACCAGATTACATCTGTTTGTATTACTTCGATACAGCAGCTTACTCTAGTGTCTTGAAGCTTGATCTTAACACGGTTTAGTATTTGAAATTATGCTTTTTCATTAGTTTAAAATGATGCTTTAATTTAGACTTCGACGTTTATAATGATTGCACCTATAAATGAAGTTATGGCATATGACATATAGTACAAGAACAAAAGATAACAGTATTATTAAACATATAAACAATATATTTATATATTAGAGCCTAACCTTATACTGTTGTAGTTTCGCACAATATATTTTTTGTCATTCACAATGTTATCGGTGTATGATTAAACAATTGTAAGATCATGTGGAATAGGTCATTGTTATTAATTGCGGATATGCAATCATACCTACTAACCCATTATAGCCGTTTTCCAAACCCCACACCCTCCTTCGTTTCGCTATACTAGTACAAAGTTCCGCTTCCTTGCGCAATGTTTTTTGACAGAAGAGACAAGCAGGAGTTATTCAGCGGAGGTGATGCGGCTCAAAACATACGACATCATTGTAATTATAAATAACAGATATGTGTGCATGGTCACGCTGAGCAAACCTATGCCAGTGGATGTGACCGGAAATAACACGATGCGCACTGCGTTTGCAAGAGACTCTTAATGGACGTTCGCACTGGGCGGTGCACTTTCCGGGTCATCTACTTCCCCTTTGTTGCAACCTGAACCAGTGACTGGTGTGATGATTACTTCGCTGTTTGCTCGTCTTTCCTTGTAAAGGTTCCACTCACAACGTAAGGACGTCACTGCGAATGGAGTTGCACTTTGTGTAGACGTTGGCGCGAGTGCTCGAACGCGAACCCATATGACTTCACTATTTAGTGTTATAGCAAACACCACGGTTTGTATTGCGGGAGGGAGATACTTCCTTCCACACCCTCCTTCCTTTATTTCATCTCCAGCACTAGAATCTCCTTCCTCCTGATTATTTCAAGGTAAACAAAAGTTATGATGTTGGGCCTATGCACCTATGAGTTACAAAAAACATAACCATTTGCAACTACAAACAAGAATATCATGCCAGTGGTTTACTAAGAAAACCATGTTGAACACACAGCACCTTAATTTCATGGGCAGCGCCATACTGTTAGATCTGCGCATCTGGTCTATCACGTAGTCGTGACATCAAATCAACACAAACGTTATTATGTCGATTGAACGTAAGTCTATATTAATTATAAATAATAAAACATCCTCTTCAATTCCCCACTTCGAAAAACGTATTTTGTATAATCGCAGCGCCTGGTCTAAAATGTGCTACCTGTAAATAACAAAAAGAGTATGATGTCTGGCAGACAACTTACCTTGATTTTTCGGCGAACGAATTGTCGACGAACAAGCATAGGCACACATTAGGACTACTATGACGACCACGGAAACATTTCCCATCTTACGCTACAGAACGAAGACAATAGTTAACGCTTTTATGGCACACGATCCGCAACAACTGTCAGGTCCTGGCAGAAGAGCACGATTTACTGGGAGTATTATATCCCGGTGACACGCGATGTTGCAATGAGATGTTAGTCCTCGTTAGTTCCGGTGCTGAGTGGGCAGGCGCATCATCGAGGGATCGTTTTAGTTCTGCGCACGTGTACGTAGCACACTACGCTCCGGCGTTCACGTCGGCGTTCGGCGCTTAAATGTGGTCGCTATTCCAAACTATTGACCGACTGCCGCGTCGCTACTTGATAGGGCGTGCAAGGTGGTAAACAGCAAACGTCGAATGACGCACGACGATAGATCGCTATCGTCGTCACATATACCAAGTGAAAGAGAGCCTTTACATTTTTATTAATTATTCCAGTTAATGTTATTTAAAAGGTAAATGTAACTTAAACTGCAGTATCCGGTCCACATGACCGCTCATAGGGTTTTACACTCCACCCTGGCAGATACTTGTTCACTCCATCACGAACTGGTCTTCTGCATCGCTGCAATTACTGCGCGAAACCTATTCTGCCTTTATAGAAACCCTGTTCCTGCGGCATTTGGGTATACACACTACACTAATTCGTTAATCTTCTTCTTCTTCGCACTTGTTCCTTTGTGGAGTGGGGGCCACATCACTTAGTCGGTTCCGCCCTCTCAACGAGTCGTCTCCATCCGTCGCTAAATTCTGCCATTCTCTCTCACACCCAGCTATTCATCTCTGCCCTTTCGACATTTCTCTTAACACTATCCCATCATCGCAATTTCGGTCTTCCTCTTTCCATATTCGCTTTGTCAATTTGTGGTCACTCATTCTCTGTATGTGTCCTGCCCATCGCAGTCTGCTCCCCACTACCTTCATCCTCGGGTGTCTCTTCATACTCATTCATCTCATCTCTAAATTCTCTCATCTTCCTTTTGTTTTTATGTTGTTGTTTTTGCATCGTTTCACTTAATATATTCTCCTAATCCAGTTGTTATCTGCTATATGTTACTTCTCCTTTTGTATACAAGTC
Organism: Lamellibrachia columna; assembly: GCA_963662155.1. Classification (NCBI taxonomy): domain Eukaryota; kingdom Metazoa; phylum Annelida; class Polychaeta; order Sabellida; family Siboglinidae; genus Lamellibrachia; species Lamellibrachia columna. The sequence continues at coordinate 29,038,223 of OY759265.1, forward strand.
AGTGCAACCCATATGCACAGACTGGTACCACGCACGCTGCCAACACTTTCCCGTTAGCTGTTTCTTCAACATCAACCATTTCCAGTTAAAATGCTTGGCAGTGATACATTCCCATCAGATACTGTTCGCCATCTTGGTGTTGTCTTTAACAGTGACTTCAACTTTCGCCAGCATATTTCTCAAGTCTGTCAATCCTGCTTATTCGTGATCTCCGTCGAATTCGGCGTCGCATATCTATATCTACTGTTAAAACAATATCAACGGCATTAATTAGTAGCCGCCTTGACTATTGTAATTCATTACTAAATAACATTGCTAAAAGAGACTTGGCTAAACTCCAACGAGTTCAAAATTGTCTGGTACGTGTGGTTCTCAGGGCGCCTCGGTTTTCACCGTCACTACCACTACTTAAACAGTTACACTGGCTTCCAGTTTCTTATCGAATTAATGTTAAGCTGTCCACTTTTACATATCGTGCTCTATCTACACAACAACCGCCCTACTTGGCTAGTCTCCTGCATCTTTCAAATATCCCTAGGCAGCTCAGATCGTCAATTTCATAACAACTTATTGTACCTAAAACAAAACTTAACTTGGGTAAACGTGCTTTCTCTGTCGCTGCGCCTAGGGTCTGGAATGAACTCCCCATCACTTTGAAAACATCTGAAACTATAGCTATTTTCCGAAAAAACTGAAGACATATTTATCCAAATTGCATTTCCAACATAAATGTTCGGTTGTCCCTCGTTCTGATACTGACTTTTGCGCGTCCCTGTTCACGATTATGCTTAATGTTTCTGTTTTGTTGCGCCTCTGAGCCCAGGTTCCTGAGGATATAGGCGCCATAGAAGTTAATTATTAGTATTTCTTCCACTTTCTGTCCCACATAATACCCTCCACCCTCCTTCCTGCTGCCGCTCCTGCTTGCAACCTCCTATGTACCTCCTTGCTACGTTTTTCAGACGCACACACTGTACCGCCCAAGTAAGCAAAGCTGTCCACTTGCTTGTCTTTCTGCCAACTACTACATGCAGGTACACCTCCAGTTTATTAATGTAATTGTTTATTTGTCACAAAGTTCAGGTAATTGTCGAAGGTAAATTGTTTGTTAAATCAGACAGTTATGTGCGTTGAAACTGTTAAAGCTAAAATTAAATAATATATTCCTATGATGCCTGCTTCGTGCACCACCCGATTCAGTGCGAAAGGTGTATGCAATATTTTGTTTGATGTATAAACTAATCGTCGATATACCATCCACGCAATTCACATCAGAAAACTAATATCTCTTGTCAAGTCTCCAACTAAAACGCGAAACATTTTATGAAGGGCCATTCAATGGAATAACTTACACTGTATGCATAAATTATTTAACCTAACTATTTTCAGACAAATAATTAATCCTAAAGATGTTTCCCCAATGCCAAGTGACCAGCAGACAACAGTTTCGACCAAATGCACGTGGTACACTTTGGGCAGGTGTTGTTCGTATCTGATTCACATTGAGCAGGATGTATGACGTCTTGTTTGGAATTTGCCCAATAGCCGCTTCAATATTGAATTCAATATTGAATAAAATCATTTCTAATCAATGCATTATTATTTAGATGATGTATAACTCGTCAATAATGAACACGGACGATTCCTATATGTAATATATTATATCAATATTGTGTGTTAAAACGTAACCTTTGTGTCGTACGCCAACCAACACACGCGCATGCACACACAATTAAATAGTGTGCATATTATAGCACCTATATAAAGATTAACATCCTAAATATAGGCAGAAAGTCAGTTCTTGTGGAATATGCGCGACCGGCGCTTGGCTCATTAAGTGGGCGTATTTCGTCACATTTCGTTGAGTGAGCACAGCTGGGAACTTGTTGATGTACGCGCCAACAAGCGTAGGCCAGCTGCGTCTACAAAATGACGTCGGAGCTGCAGTTGTGCGAAGTCGTTTAGAACAAAGCGGAACACGAGTGTCAAGGAAAAATAAACGCCTCTGATGGGTGATTATAATGTAAAAAAATATCCAAACCGTTAGTCCGGTGTAGCGCTGTGGATAGACGCTAGCGTTGTATTTCACCGACCACAGCCACATCATCGTAAACACATTATTCATTGCTATTGCTACGCAATAAAATCGTCGATAAGTGACTAGCTCGATCATTACCATTCTTCGGTAATTGTTATTGTTATGACCCCGATGGCCCATTCACATTATTATTATTATTACTACTAAAATTTATAACGCGGCATTTATCTGGGACCTGCCCGTTCATAGACGGGTAAAAAACATATATACATATATTCTTCGGTAATTATTATTTTTATGACCCCGATGGCCCATTAACATTATTATTATTACTAACATTTATAGCGCGCCATATATCTGAGACCAGCCCGTTCAAAGGCGGGTAAAAACATACATACATACATATAATAATACAGTTCGCTGCTAACTCCTAGCAGCTAGTAAAACGTACTACAAGTATAAAACTTAGTTTACGCAAGACAGGAGCACTGCAAGTGATCGAATCTTGTTTACTCACCACAAAGTAGATCCCGTTTCTCCGATAGACAGTGTATTAGACACACGGAGCAATCTGGCATGTTTTTGTTCACGGTATCAGGGGTAAGATTGTGTTAATTAATGACAAATTCTGCGATTCGAAACATCGAGGCGAGATCCACATTTGCCGGATACAGCTGCCTGTGTGTAACCAATAATTTTTTTAGCAAAGCTCTTGATTCTTTGAAGTCGTAACTGGAACGTTTCAATCCAAGTTTTACGAGTGGATCCACCACTGTGATTACAAAAGGGCTATATCACCACTAATTCACGATGTATGTTACATTCATTCAATCGTAGACCATATGTAGGCTTGATGCATGAAACAACGATTTTTCGCACAATTGCATTATCAAGTATGGAATATACCCTCTATAGATGAAACCCAGCGGAAATATACTTTAAATAAAATCATGTTTAAAATTGCGTTCACATATAGTCAGGATTAAATCGGTAATTCCGGTTGCGCGTGTAGGTCGGCGATAATTTGTTCGATTGGAGCGAACCGATAAGCCCTTAGTGTTCGCACAGCCCAAAATGACACTGACCGATTAAAAATGCAAAGGTTTTTCAGATGGTGGTATATCACCATTGAACCTTTGGTATTAAGCAGATTTGTTAAACCATCTCCGCACAGTCGTCGACACAAATATTTTTATCGCCATGGTTCTGTCGCTGCAAACGAAACCACTAATTGGCGAAGTGGTTAGTCTCCTTGAAAGCAGCGCCGCGTGTCAATGACGTCATCGTTTCTTTCGCGGCAAAACGGCAAACAACAAAGGATTGGATATTTCTCTAGATCTTCACGCACCTGCTTCCTCCGTTGTACAGTTCAAAGCGGCACAACAATAAGGCGTGCTGTTTTGGAAGTCGACCTCGCCCAGAAAATAAACTGACTACGCAAACCATCAAATAAGCATTATGTTCTCGTTGCTATAAATACTTTTGTGCTAAGTGGTCATCGATATTTTTCTGAAGAGTCAACGTTCTAAAACGCTGAACCTTTGTTAATCGGGAGGCAAATGTAATTACGCTCGTTTTAGCGTTTGCATAGCAAATTGTATCGATAGTTGGCATGCAGAATCAACAATGGACCGATTCGGCAGGTTCTTTTTGGAGTGGGGACGCTAAATGTGGACGCACGCACATATTCTATTTGAAGAAATATAATCACTTAGTTACGAAGTGGAACCGTCACGCTACAATAAACAAACCAGTTAACACACGGTCACCTTGGTTACACAACGTGCAACTGTGTATTTGTAATAACCAGCTCTGTTTGCCACAGAATTACCAACAAATGAATTGAACCTTCAAATATTGTACTAAGGTGTAAATTGTAAACTTGTACCCTATTGTCCATTGATTCAAATATTGTACTAAGGTGTAAATTGTAAACTTGTACCCTATTGTCCATTGATTCAAATATTGTACTAAGGTGTAAATTGTAAACTTGTACCCTATTGTCCATTGATTCAAATTCAGAAACGTTTATTTGACCATTACATCACAAGAAACATATTTTGGTGTAATAAACATAGCAGTTATAATATTATTATTAATGCATCTATATTATACACAGGGCAACAGTTAATACCCCTTATATTTTCTGATACTAACACCATATGACACTAGCTAACAGTAGTATTACACTAACTAATATTGACTTACACTAACGAATAATAACAAACAAACAAAAATAACAACAAACTGTTACTAATACTAATGCAACACTAACAAACTATTAAAAAACTACATAACAACAAGCTAACACTAACTAACACCAATCAACTGGTTAACATTAATTAAAACGCAGAGCACCTAATGTAAACACCTTTATGAATAGTATTTTACATGAAAAGTATATAAACTCTGATGAGTATAAAAATCATAGAATTACTCTGATGAGTATAAAAATCATTAAATTACATTTAACTAGCTAATACAACATTATTTCTTGAGAATAATCACACACATTACATACATAAAACAGAGCAAAACTTAAATATGCGTCATTGATGTTTAATAAAAATTGAGGCCTAAATGGCGACTCTTTCTTTACAGTCAGGATGAAATCAATTTGTTATTTTTTTTATGCTTTGATGTCGTAGATGACTTACCATATTATTCTATGTTAGTACATACTTAATAATTAAAAAGGATAAAACACACAATTTCGTAATTACTTATGAAGTAATGTTTACAGTATGACGAAACTCTTTGGAGAGAGCTATTTTTTAATTCACTATGCAAGGCCTACATTGTTAATAGTATGAATAACTGAATTACTTACTTAATCCTCTTCGCTCAATGTAGAGCATAGGGCCGAAACGATACTTCTCTCAATGTAGAGCATAGGGCCGAAACGATACTTCTCTCAATGTAGAGCATAGGGCCGAAACGATACTTCTCTCAATGTAGAGCATAGGGCCGAAACGATACTTCTCTCAATGTAGAGCATAGGGCCGAAACGATACTTCTCTCAATGTAGAGCATAGGGCCGAAACGATACTTCTCTCAATGTAGAGCATAGGGCCGAAACGATACTTCTCTCAAGGTAGAGCATAGGGCCGAAACGATACTTCTCTCAATGTAGAGCATAGGGCCGAAACGATACTTCTCTCAATGTAGAGCATAGGGCCGAAACGATACTTCTCTCAATGTAGAGCATAGGGCCGAAACGATACTTCTCTCAATGTAGAGCATAGGGCCGAAACGATACTTCTCTCAAGGTAGAGCATAGGGCCGAAACGATACTTCTCTCAATGTAGAGCATAGGGCCGAAACGATACTTCTCTCAATGTAGAGCATAGGGCCGAAACGATACTTCTCTCAATGTAGAGCATAGGGCCGAAACGATACTTCTCTCAATGTAGAGCATAGGGCCGAAACGATACTTCTCTCAATGTAGAGCATAGGGCCGAAACGATACTTCTCCAACACACTCTATTGTTAGCAGTTTTCTTCATTTTTTTCAGGTGATTCAATGCTTCTTTGTCTCGTAGGCTACTGACCTCCTCCAACTATTTTTGGTCTGTCTGGTTTTCTTTTTCCTTCTGGGTTCCTGTCGAGGGCCTGTCTCGTGACAGTGGTTGATGTTCGGAAGGCGTGCCCTATCCAGGTCCATTCTTGCCCGATGTTGTCTTGGTCTGTCCTCCTTAAGAGTTCTTTGTTTTTAATCTTGTTTTGCCATTTAAGTTTGAGAACGTATCTGAGCCATTTGTTTATGAATGTTTTCTGGTTGTTTTCTTGGTTACTCTCCATGTCTCGGAGCCATAGAGCAACACGGTTCTTACAACGGTGTTGAAGATTCGGATGTTGTTTCTTTCCTGTCCTTAAGGTGATGAATGCATGCTTGGCTTTTCCAATCCTGATTTTCATGTCTTCGTCTGTTCCTCCTTTGCCTGTCACTATACTGCCCAGATACGTAAATTTTTTGTCCTCATCTATATATTTTACTTTGATCTGTTCTTTACATTGTTGCGATTTGTTCATTTTCAGGAATTTTGTCTTCTATATATTTATTCTCAGGTCTGTCTTCTCTGCTTTCTGTGTCAATCGGCTGGAATTCTTCTGTATCTGTTTGTGTGTATGAGACAGTAGGCAGATGTCATCTGCAACCCCAACAGGCAAAATGACGTTGAAAACACGTTGTTTCCACGTCAGGTCCCACGTTGTGGCGATGTCAGAAACTAGTTGGATTTAAAAAGTTGTATCTACGTCATGTTTCCACGATGTAACTACGTCAGATTTCATCGATGTATCAACGTCAGGTTTCAACGTTGTAGCAACGTTGAAAATTAGTTGGATTCGAAAGTTGTATCAACGTCATGTTTCGACGCTGTATCGACGTGTGGTTGTAACGTCGAGACAACGTTGAAAACTAGTTGGATTTGAAAGTTGCATCAACGTCAGGTTTCCACGTTGTATCGACGTCTGGCTTCAACGTCATGACAACGTTGAAACCTAGTTGGATTTGAAAGTTGTTTCAACGTCTGGTTTCTACGTTGTATCGACGTCCGGCATCAATGTCGTAGCAATGTTGAAAACTAGTTGGATTTTAAAGTTGTATCAAGGTCAGGTTTCCACGTTGTATCGACGTCTGGTTTCAACGTCGTGACAAACGTAGCAAATTGGTTTAATTTCATTTTTCTAGCAACGTCAGATCGCTATAATCAATTTAAATTCTTTACAGGCGTTTACTATTACATTTTTAGTTCCATAAATTACAATGTATTTTGGCAATACTTAATCGGGTCTGTAGCGTATATGTAAATTGTGTAGCAGAGCTTGGATCACCAATTTGATTTTTTTCAAAACAGTCAATTGCATGGTAGCATAAACAAAACAAAGATATTCACTTTGAAACAAGAAACATTTTATTCGAAAAGAAGTACATTCGTGAACACAAGGAAATAATAAATAACGCGTAATCAAACATAGCGTTACATAACGTTAATAATAATTATAATAAAAAGACTTCTTTGGCGCCAATATCCTCGGAAAATCCGAGCTCAGTGGCGCAACAAAACCAAAGGATTAGGCATTCTCGTAACCATGTACAATGCAAAAATCGTCAACGTTATAATTTAAGAAACTCCTAAGAATTACTGAGAAACTAAAACTACATTGCACTCTAGCCAGTCTTGTGTCTTCCACCTCCACCAGTTCTGTCAGGGGCGTACTTCAGGCACGCAGGAATTGCCAAATCGATTTCTGTTTCTGTGCCTGTCTGGTTCTTCAGGACACTTGCTGCAACAAACGTCTAGGTCATCGAATTGTTTAGTGAATGTCCACTGGATACCGTTTTGGCCCTGCTTAACAGTTTCTCTCGTCCAGTCTATCATCATGATAACAATGAAAGGTGACTGATTGCATCCCTGTCTTACACCAGTCCTTACTTCAAATGTATCAGATCGTTTTCCATTATGTATAACTTATGTATATGTTGTTGTTATCGAATCTGTCTCCGGAGCCTCTAATGGTCAGGCTTGGGTTGAACTACCAGTGAGCGTATTTAAATGCAAACGGTTGAAATTACTCAACTGCAAAAGAAGGGAAATATGATTGCATTCAAATGCAAATGCAAAGGTTTGGACTGATTCAAATGCTAATGCGCGTTTTTATATTATTCAAATGCAAATTCAAGTGTTTTAAGTGATTCAAATGCAAATGCAAGTGTTTCATATTAAACATATATAAATGTAAGTGTTTTAAATTATGCAAATGTAAAAGCAAGTGTTTTATAATATACACATGCAAGTGTTTTAAGTTATTCAAATGCAAGTGTTTTATATTATTAAAAACACTGGAACGCTGGCATCTTGAATAACTCAATGTCGGGAATGGTGACTGATACGTAGCAGTTAGCTTATATGGTAATGTAATGATTTGCACATGTGATCCACTGAAATGCTCAAATGGACACCTCTATTTTAAAGGTATTGTTAATTGCATAGCATTTCACAGGTCAAACAAAACATCCATGGCTTCCAGCCTTTCATGCACTGCTCAACAGAGTCTGTCCACAGAGTCAATAGCGAGCACAAATTGTATGTGATTGTGTTAAACTGGATTCACAGGTTACATAATAGTATTTAAGACTTGCTCTAAAATGAGGTGGAGACAAAGACAAGATCGGAAAACCAATTTGGAGATTCAACAATGAGTTTATGAACTTCGTAAACATATCATGTTTTGATACAAATGTTCATTAATCAAATGCAAATGTTTTAAAGAAATGCAAAATGCAACTTTTAAAAAAAATCAAATGCAAATGCTTTTTAATCAAATGCAAGTGCAATTGTTTTGATTCAAATGCAAATGTCTTGGATTAAAAAAAATGCAAATGCAAATGTTTTGGTTTTCAAAATTATAAAGTAAATGTTTTGATGCAAATGTCTTGGATTCCAAAAATACAAATGCAAATGCTGCATTTTCAAATGCATTTGAAAGCCTGCTGGTGGTATGCCGTCTGATCATGGTGTCTTTCCGTTCTTTAACATATTCAATGCTCTACTTATGCCAGCCTTTAAAGGTGGATTTGTGTTGACATTTAATAGCATTTCTGCTATTGGTATGTATGGTCTTTCTACTGTTGGCTCTCTGTTGAGGTTTTCTTTAAAGTGTTCTTTCCATCTTGATCGTTGATCCACTTATTTTTTTGCGCTTCTTCTTTCTTTGTCGTTTATTGATTTTAAAGGATTTCGTCTTTTTCCCGCTAGTGTTCTTGTTATATGTTATATATTATTTATAGTACCTTCATGTCCCTTCTGCATGCTTCGATTCGATAAGTAACAGGAAGTCAGTGTTTAATTAGTGGTAGCAATGGTGAAAAATTGAGTACACCACGTGCAAGACAATTGTATACATGTCTGAGTTCCTGAAATGTCTGGCTGCCAATTAGTAAGTTTTCTGATTTAAATAAAGAATCTATATAAGTTGAATATGTGTTTTATAGGAATTAATTTTAATGGGGATCGGCGAATTGTCTTTGCCAGGCAAACTGTCAGACAATTTTGGAGAGTGACCCTAAACAATCATATGACACGCACATTGGCTACACGCCTTCGCCATACTTGATGACGAGGTCTCGATGGATTCAAAGGATATGATGGTGGAATCGTTCCAGAATGCAAAGATCAATTTACCGGCGATTGTCTCAGTCTGGATCAGGTTGTAACCAAGAATACAAAGTGATTTTTCACCACGGTTACGATGCTACCCGACTTCCAGAAGTAAGGGCAGGTTACTTTGGCTGACAGCTAAGAGTCGATATCAAATGGTCCAGTCGTTGAAAGTTCTGAATGATGTATAGCACAAAGCTGATGGGGAGTCGAATCCTCAAGTAGACTCGATTCGGAATTTAACAAGACTTAACTTAAGCGTTTGGTACTTGGGATTTATATTTGAGACTTGTGAGCCAAAGGATTTAAGAGACTATTAATACAAACCCGGACTCGAAACTTGAAATGGGAGCACAGATTGTCGTTCTGATTCGGACAGGCAAAAAAAGTCCGTATTCTATGGACCGTAGATGTACTCGACTCTGAGACCGGCATAACGTAGAGTTGTACCAACGTTGCACCGTTGAAATAGACATTGAGTCTCATTGAGAGCGCCTTGTCGTCCACTAGTGCCCTGCGCGGGCCTATAATTTGAGCCCAAGCCCGGCCCGCAATTAGCAGTTAGAGTCCAGGCCCGGCCCAGGCCCGCAACACATTTTCAAGCCCGGTCCGGCCCAGGCCCGCAAACTAGAATTTAGGCCCAGGCCCGACTCAGACCGTGAATGTTTGGCCCAGGCCCGGCCCGGCCCGAAAGTTTCAGGCCCATACCCGGCCCATACCCGCGGGCCAAAGACGGGTAAGCCCGCGGCCCGCTTAGTTTAGAGAAGATAAACCTATAATCTTATAAGAAAGACGAAACACAAATAAACTGTAAAAACATACTTATTGTTTGATTAAATAAAAAATAATATATGAATATTGTATAATGTTTACTACTGAAATACTAATGTCAGTTGTTGTTTAGTAGTGTCTAGCTAGTAGCTAGTACTAGCTACTACTATGTCATCCACTGGCACTGATACCCAGTGGCATTTCCAGCAGGTCTGCAGTCACTAGCCTGAGACAGATCAGGTTCAGACATGTGTGAATTAGTAGAAGTGTGAATAAATCAGTACTGGGGAAATTGTAGACACTGAACAGTAGACACTAGTTAACACAATTGAAAAATACCAATTACCAACTGGGGTGGGTACTGACAATACTGGGTAGTGGGCAGTGTCCAGTGGCCAGTTGGCTGGTAATTCAGGCCAGCAATATTTGGAGGGAAGACCTAGACAATAGAATGCCCACCGGTTGGGTCAAAGATGATAAGTTAGTGGTTAATCATGGCTTGATTGCCTCTGCAAATATGTCTAAAGTAAACATTTGAGGCTGGCTGCTTCCAGCCAGGTGAACTTAACTGGCAAATATGGGGCCATTAGATATATGCAAAAGGGTACATTCATGCCAAAAATCTACTCCAGTCACAGTGTCTTGGAAAGCCAGTACATGTTTAATGAATTACAATACAAAGATATGGGCATGCGACTATGCATATATTTTATATGAAATGTCTGTATTAAAAGAATGCACATTATTAAAATAATACCATAGGAAGTCCCATTGTTGAAAAGGTTAAATTGCATACCAATGTATAAAGCACTAGTGTCATTCATAATTCCATGCAAGGTCTCAATTTGCAAATATATAATACTAAAGAAATAATTTTAAGCATTCATTAACCGGAATTACAATTTATAATCAGTTTTATGAATAATAAAATTAATAATCTGGGTTTTGTATGAATGCTTTTATTATGTCCATGCCAGCCCAAGCCCGGCCCGGCACACTCACACTAGGCCCAGGCCCGGCCCAAGCCTGATGTGTTTAAATTGTTTTCAGCCCAGGCCCGGCCCGGGCCCGCAATATGTAGGCCCAGGCCCGGCCCACAAAATTATGTAGAGGCCTGGCCCACGGGCTGTGGGCCGGGTCGGGCTTGGACCTAAAGCCCGGCCCATGCAGGGCACTACCGTCCACTGAGCGTTTCCATGGGACACTACGTGGAAGTCGCTCTCCATCACATGGTTCACTACATTATTGATCTCCACTGTGTGGTTCACTACAATCTTTACCTCCACCACATTGTTCAGTACATCGATTGAGCAACAAGATATAACACAGTCAACTTTATAGTTAGAGAGAGGCAAATAAGTCAAATCCAGAGAAATATTCATATTGAAATATTCATGTCATACTGTCTTTGATGAAGGAATCGGCAGACATCAAAGCTGAGGTTTAGCTAACAATTAAACAATGTGTGCTAGGCTGCATGTGGTAGCTGTGTTAAAGCATTTTGAAATGAAAGGTGTCCATATTATGGCTGTGTTAAAGCATTTTGAAATGAAAGGTGTCCATATTATGGCTGTGTTAAAGCATTTTTAAATGAAAGGTGTCCATATTATGGCTGTGTTAAAGCATTTTGAAATGAAAGGTGTCCATATTATGGCTGTGTTAAAGCTTTTTGAAATGAAAGGTGTCCATATTATGGCTGTGTTAAAGCATTTTGAAATGAAAGGTGTCCATATTATGGCTGTGTTAAAGCTTTTTGAAATGAAAGGTGTCCATATTATGGCTGTGTTAAAGCATTTTGAAATGAAAGGTGTCCATATTATGGCTGTGTTAAAGCATTTTGAAATGAAAGGTGTCCATATTATGGCTGTGTTAAAGCATTTTTAAATGAAAGGTGTCCATATTATGGCTGTGTTAAAGCATTTTTAAATGAAAGGTGTCCATATTATGGCTGTGTTAAAGCATTTTTAAATGAAAGGTGTCCATATTATGGCTGTGTTAAAGCATTTTTAAATGAAAGGTGTCCATATTATGGCTGTGTTAAAGCGTTTTGAAATAAAAGGTGTCCATATTATGGCAGACGACAAATGTGGCAGATGAACAAGGCTCGTGTAAGGTAAACTTACTATGAATTCTGCTACTGCTGCTGCTGCTGCTGCTGCTGCTGCTGCTGGCGCTGCTGCTGCTGCGCCAGAAACTATTTCGTGAACTAGGAATAAAAAGTGCAATGGTCGAGCGAAAATCAGTTTTTGGCATAATTTAATCAATTATAGGGTTACAATCATGATTTATCTATCCAATCCTATGTTTCTGGACACAAGGAATTCATCAAAAGTATATTCAAAAGCCTAAGATTAGTTCCTTTCACGAAAATAGCATTTTCTATGGTTTTTTAGGTAAAATTTTGATGTTACGCATGTAACACAAATTTCCAAAAATGTTTCCCAAAATAATTTGTATTTTTTATTTCAAAATGGTTCATTAATCAACATATGACTACTTATGTAATACCAAAATATAAATATAACAAGCAAAAATAGTTAACTATAATAGCATATGAAATATAAGTGTCACACACGTAATGCTACATTACATGTATGCCACCTCATACCTATACCATGGTTGAACGTCATTTCACGGGCTTTTAACTGTTATAATTTTAGTTGATAATGTGTTGCATGCAGCAGCGCAACAGTAATTTAATTATAACTGACACACTAGGGGAAACATACCTATAACTTTGTCTTTTAAATGTCACTGACTGTTCCTTTGTTCGATTCATTCAAGTTTATTTATTACTGTGCTGTATGCATAATATGTGATTATTAGGAGCTGATAAGTTAATACAATTTGGAAACACATATTTACTAAGCTTTGCTAAGTGTTTATTATCAAAATATATGAACTGCTAACAAATCTGGCAGTGTCCTGTAAATTGACTTCCATGTAAAAGGAGGTCATTTAGCAATCAGGATTTAACAATGACACAGTTAACAATATAACCTAGCTAATTTTTTTTTTTACATTGCCAGATAATGCTATTTAAAACTGAAAAACCACTGAATAATAAAAGAAAATGGGCAGTTCCACGTTCAGGTCAACCAACATGTCATTTTTAGAAACTGGTTCAAATGGGGCAAGTCTGGTATCATTTGAAGGGCAATATTCCATAGTTTCAGATGTCACATTAATCCATTTTTAACAGATGTTATGTAATCATTTATAATGCAACTAATGACATGACAATGATAACGAAATTATTTTATGACAACTTCCTTTAAAACATTTTTCACTATATCTATGTTAATTTATAAGTAGGCTTATTCGTTTTTATGGAGTTTAATCCCAGACATATACTTAGTTAATTTATATGATATAACAATTTTAGATTTATTTTAAACTGACTTTTAATGAAATTAGTAAAGAGTATGTTACTCACGTATGTCCGACACCAAAAAAGTGACATTTTTAAACCACTACTGATGTTGGATGGTTTTACTAACTGAGATATAATGTTAATTTTATTTGTTTAAACAAAGTTAAAAAATTATTGATTATGCAATAATTAACCAGCAAGTGTGGTGTCAGACATACATAAAAATATACGTCCAACACCATACACCATTTTGATTGGATTCAATAAAAAGAAAGATAATAATAAGTGTTTATGTAATTTATGTGTGATGTAAATAAACATTATGAATACCATAGCCATTCTTAATCCATATATGTAATTGGATTAACACAACATTTGGAACTAATTACACACAAATTCAGTTGGGGCACAACAAAAGACGATTGAACTAGACATTAAAAACCTGTAGGTTTGAAGCAGCAATAACCAATCTAAAACTTATACAATCACTAGCCTTTGTTCTCTGACATTATTCCCTGTGGGCATTTTATTTAAGGGATTACACAATTTCTGGACAGTGGATAGCATCAATCTTTTGGCTTTTAAGTGTCATCATTTATATAGACAATTCAATCTTAGTTTGTTTTTTGTCATTTTGTCATACTACCTTATTTATAAATATAAACATCATTTTATCTACTTGTTATGTTGTATTTCACATGGATACGTCCAACACCAAAAAATGTATGTCTGACACCAGACAAATTTTCTATATTTCTTCATTGTACCACAGACACAACATTTTATTGGACTGGATAACATAAAATTTCCAGTATACCCTCACACATAAGAGATTTGGATATAACCTTATTCAGGTGGAAATTTCAGGTTCGTGTGAGTACGTCCGACACCATGCATGTTTTTCACTGTATAGAATAGCTATAGGATTAGGATGGAAACAAGTTTATATATGACAATGATGTCATAGTTGGTTCCTATGATATATGGCAGTAAAAAGTTGTGGTACTTTCTATCCCAGCATGCAGTGCATGGCTAGTGTTTGAAATGTACGTCCAACACCAAGGAACTGCGTTCATGTTGAAAAGCTGTCAGTGAAAATAATTAATCATAAAAACAGAACTATTCTTCCTCGTCATATAGAAAGTTAAAGATTTTGTTTTTATTGCTTACTTAGAGAAAGTTAAAGATTTTATTTTTATTGCTTACAGGAGTAGATTTAACAAGATTTGCCATCCAAGCCAACGACCCAGATGGCAAGTGGACAAGGAAGCCATTACCTTATCAAGAGTCCAACAATGTTCATCTATTCATGTGTCAAACTTATTTTTAAACATAAAGTAGTAGTAAGCAACAAAATGGTGGTGGATCTGTACCATGTCCGAAGTAGTATTTATTATCGGCAATAAGCTTGTGCTAGTCCAGTGATAGATATTCACTTCAACTGATAATGACTCAGTTGTCACTGACCATATGTACCGTGTCATGATGAGTAGCCATTATCAATGGTGATATCTCACACCTGGGAATTCTGTTGAAGTAGAATGCAAGCAACTTCTTTACGTAGAGCCAACTGGGGACTGGGTGGTGTCTTCTTCAAAATATATGACTTTCAAATTAACCAATGGCAATGACATCACAACTGCTGTCACCATACCTTGATGAAACTGGTAGTGTAGTAGACATGAACACTGTCTATAAATGTCATACTCACAAGTTGACCAAAACATATAATTAAAGGAGTGGATGGGGGGGTCAGAGAGTATGTAGGTGATTTCCTCATGGCTGAAAACATGGGTGTGAACTCATTAACAATTACTGTATGACTAATAATAAAAAATGATGAAAACTATTTTGATGAAAGTCTATTTTTCAACAGAAAATGCTATGTTTTATTAATGTAACCAATCTTAGACTTTTGAATATGGTTTCAATGGATTCCTTGTGTCTGAAAACATAGGATTACATAGTTAAGTCATGACTGTAGCCCTATAATTTATGAAATTATGCAAAAACCTGATTTTTCACTCGAAAACCGTACTTTTAGCTCTAATTCATGAAAAAGTAAGAAACCATGCAGATTTTTTACCAAATTAAAATAGTATTTTGTTTCTCCTGACATATTTGGCCATCAAATAAGATTGGAGAGCCTGGGATCTGACAACGTCACCAAAATAAGTGACAGTTTCCCCATCCCTAATCAAAATAAAGCTTTTGTGAAGATAAGAAAAGTTGTCAGGTGGGAGTCTGTGGAATCTTCTTCCCATCACAAATCAATATCATGATTCTTCCTCAACTTTAGACTTGGGAATATAACACTCATAAGTCAGTTTCTTGTATATACCATCAATCTCCAATACCAACATACATGCATATTGAATGAAACTGAACCTATCAACAAACATACCCTGATTTAAAACACTTTGCATATTAATACAAATGTGTTGGACTGTGAGGTTCAAATAAAGAAGCCCATTTTTTTCTAGCTTTTGTAATTCCTTTGTACAAATCCAGTGAAAGGGAAATAATTTTACGCAACCTTCTTCCATTTGTCATCTATGTCATTCTCTATGGCGCTATAACTCCTGCTTCTGCTACAGTCTTTCCAAGAATCTCTGTCACGTCTTTGATTATTGCAGTTTTATTTCTTTTATAGCTTTATTTAGTCTTGTGTTTGCTTTGCCACACACACATTTTCTGTCTTGCTTTGTTCCACTGACACATTATGTCCATATAATACAAGTGTCCTCTTCTTTGCCGCCAACACTTAGAGTCCAGTACATTAATGTATCCTTTCTTCAGGTGTATTGTTCTGTCTTTCCTTTCTCATATTTATGTCATCCATGTAGTGTATGTGTTATAGAGTCAATTAGTTAGCCATTCACAAGGCAACTGTGATAGCCTCTGTGCACACTAAAGTGTGCTCACCAGCTTGTGACTACATCCTTGTTCTCTCTGCCAGTGCATATTGTTGTGGACAGCACAATGCAGCTGTCACCATTTTTGTGAGGATTCTATATTTTATTGGCCAAATACTTTGTAGCTAATTATTTCAACATTTTATTAACCTGCACATTTCAGAGTTGCTAACTTCTCTTCTAGCCAAAGGTATGGTTCAGAAGACATAGTGTTAGTTCAAGACTGCACACGTTCTGAATGCTAATCTTGAGATATGAACGCCATTAGCTCACCCTCTGGAAGAGGGCTTGATAAAAAAAATGTCTTGTGCAGTAATTGTTCAAAAAAAGTATGCAAAGTAGAACAAATAAACTAGAGAAAAAGTAGGAAATGCAAAACCGGTGTCAAAAATGTAGGAAAAGTAGAACCACTGAAAAGCCTGATATTATAAAGGAACACAGCTGGCTGCAATTGTAAAAACGAACAATGAACAAATGCACGGCTCAGATCATGGGTATACTCAATATTTAGTATAATTAATGAAGTGTTTTAAATAAATACACAATTTGCTTTGATTGTCAGTAAAATGGCTGCCTAGCAATATTATTGTTGCATGACAATTGTTTTTGTTGTTTCTATACATCTATTAGGGGTGGGGAAAACTGTTACTTATTTTGGTGACATTGTCAGATCCCTGGGGCTCCCATCTTATTTGATGGCAAAATATGTCAGGAGAAAGATAATTTAAAAAATTTAAATTGGTGAAAAATCCAAGTAATTTTTTACTTTTTCATGAACTATGGCTAAAATGTTTGATTTTTGGGTGAGAAAACAGTGTTTAGCCTAATTATGTCGATTATAGGGCTACAGTCACAATTTAACTATCTAATCCTATGTTTTTAGACACAAGGAATCCATTAAAATCATATTCAAAAGCCTAAGACTAATCACTTTCATGAAATTAGCATTTTGTATTGAAAAATAGGCTTCCGTCACGTAAAATAGTTTTCATCATTTTGTCTTTTATTTTTGGTCTTATAGTAATGGTTAACAAATACATTCCTATGTTTTCAGTCATGAGGAGCTCATTTAGACACTGTTTGACCCCCTGCCCCAATCCAAAATATATATATTTTGATCAACTAATGACTGCGACATTGACAGAAGTTGCTTGCATTCTACTTCTACAGAATCCCCAGGTGTGGGATATCACTATTGATAATTATGGCTGTCTGTCTGGGTTTGAAAATTGAGGCATTATCAATTGAGGTGCAGTACCCAATGAACTAGATGTTTTTCTCCATTTTCCCCCAAAGTGTCACAGACAGTTGATTCAATTAAATTTTTTATGGGTTCATACTGAAAAATGGCTATTGCTGCCTGGTGGACCAGTGCAAACTAGTCACTGATAATGAATACTTCAGACATGGTATTAATTCACCACCATCTAACTAGTTGGCTACTACTCCTGTCAGCAATAAAAACTAAATCTTTAATGTTCTATATAACGAGTAAGTTCTGTTTTCATGATTAATTATTGTATGTATCAATTATAATTAAATATGGGATTAGGTACATAACTCATGATTGTAACCCTATAATTGAAAAGAAATGATGTCAAAAACTAGTTTTTCACTTGAAAATCCCACTTTTAGCCCTAGTTCATGAAAAAGTAAGAAATCACATGGATTTTTCACCAATTTAAGTACAAATTGTATTTTCTTGCTCTAAACATATCTGGCCATCAAATAAGATGGGAGCCCTTGGATATGAAACATTGACCTTCCCCCCACCTCTACATCTATGCTCTTCCTCCTTGTTCCTTGCTGTACAGGGGTGAGGGTCAGTTGCTAAGCATGGTCATGTACGTTGATGAATGTTCAAAGCGAAAACACAAGGGTTCTTGCTATGTATCTAGACATGTTTTACATAGGATTTGTTTCAAACAAATTATATTTGTTACTTAAAAGTTAAAACTACTGCCTTTAATTTTTGGGGTCAGTGCAACACTTTGTGCACCAATGATCTGAGCCATGCACACAACAAAATTTACAATTAGTAAACAAACAACCAACATGTTAGTCACATTATTTAAATGTAACTTCATAAGTTTTAGGATAACCTAGTCGGTTCTATACAGATATGATAATAATGCAAAGAGGTATAAATTCTATTCCTCAAAATGAAAGTGGACACTTACATCGCGACCAGAGTAAGAGCTCTCTTGAGACCTTGTCCAAAGGGGAACATCTGTAGACATATCCCGCCGCACTGAACAAAGCAGATTAGTTATGCAGTTCTAGGTAAAACTAACAAAGATCACCCTTTGGCAATTTCACATTGTTATTGGCATATTGCCTTAGCCTAGGCTTAGTAAATAACATTCAATTGTTGGGAATCTAATCTCAGTCAATCCCATAACTTACCTGACATCAGACTTTCCGAAGCTTTTCAACTCCTCCTAATCACTATGTCTAAGCAATTCATTCAGTGAACTGCTTCTTACCCCTACGACCATATCGATAACCAACAGGAACAACTTGCCAGCCAACGTCAATGGCAACGCAGATACAGCGCCAAGCTTGAATATCTTCAGACAGAGCAGAGGTTCTCCAGCTTGCAGTGCACGCTATCAACTTTTCTTCTCCTTAAATTGCAATACTACACGCACACTATCATCTTTTCTCTTTCTCCCAAACGCGTCTTAACTCTCCCAGAAATCCAGAAGAAACGTCACGGTCGCTGCGCTTAGGTCTTAGCTTAGGCTTAGCAACGCCAATGACAATGATGATGTCAATGACAACAACAAAGCCGCAACGCCACTTCCAATATAATGACGTCATATAACCTGCCGGAAGAAGTTCACGTCAATATAACTTCCGCTGTTAATCTATGATAATTTCTAGTCAACATATCGTCAAAATCCAACAACCAACGGAGTCGTTACATTTGGAAATTAAAAACGCAGCGTTCGGTTTCCGACGCGCTCCCTTCCGTATAACACTAACAGAACCAGCTAAACTATCCGTTAGGTGGCGGCATCATTCGTATTATAGACCGCGGCCTGTGTACCACAACATTCTTGCTAGGTGGCGAATTATACTTAAATGTTCTTACACAGGTCTTCTTCAGGCTTTTAGGCTGTTCTGCCTCTAATGCCAGCTCTCGTATTTATCGTCAGTTCGGACTGCGCGCATGCGTGTGATGATTTCCAAGATAGGGGTGGGGCAGTGTAAGCTAATTTGATTGGATGGTTTTGCCACAACTTGTCTATATTCCCTTCAAAAATTGTACCGATGGAGCCCCAACCACACAATGTGGGAGGCTCTTATCTACATCTGTGCATCGGTGTATAAATTCGTTTTTTTAATGTTAAATCGACATTTTTCTTTACATATGTTTATGTGATGCCCTCTCATATCTGATTAATTGTCCCTCAATGTAACAAAATTGGATGACATTGCTGCATCGTATTTCCCTGTTAGGATCTTATATAGTTCAATCGTGTCTCCTCTGAGGTGACGTTATGCTAGAGTTGGCAATTTCAGTCTCAGTAAACGTTCTCTATATTCAGGATCAGCTTTTGTTGCAATCTTGTGCAGTCCTCTTCGGGGTAGATTGCATGGAAGAGCTTCATATCGTCCACAAACAGGAGTAGCCCAGAGCTCTTTATGACTTCAGGTAAATCATTTATAAAAATGACAAAAAGTTTGCTGTTTTCCAGTTTGTGGGTATGTGATGTGTTAAATATGATGGATAGTGAAGTGCTGATACTGCATGCCAATTCGTTTAGGACACGAGGATGGAGGCCGTTAGGTCATGGTGATTTTAATGTCTTTAGTTTATTTAGCTTTAATGCCACAATCGATGGGTTGATAGTACAAAAAATCGATTGTCTTAGAACATCGGGAATGTCTCCTTCTGGTTCTCTGGTAAATACCGAGAAGTAGTCAGCCAGCACGTGTGCTTTTTGCAAGTCCGACTTTGTCAGGTCATCTTTGTCATCTTCGCTTTTTATCATGTTGGGTATTCCCATTCATTTTTGCCTAGACGTACTGCCAGAACTTCTTGGGATTTGGTTTTATTTGATTTATGATATACTTTTCATATAGCTTCTGTGTCTTTCTTGTCAGTCTCCTGACTTGATTTCGTAGTCGGCAAAATTCTTGATAAGTTTGGACGCCTTTAGTTAGAAGATATTTCTTCCACAATCTGTTTTTCCTCTTGATTTTGGCTCGGGTTTTCGCGTCCAGTGGCACTGGGTGTTTTCTAACTCTTTCCAGTATCAGCTTCTTTGGAATGTATTGTTCTTCTGCATCTCTAAGTTTAGACGTAGAGATATCCCATTGGGCTTGCAAATCTCCCTGGTGATTAGAAAATTCTGCCTCCCAGTCTATGTTAAGTATGTCTTCCATTTTGGTGTAATCCCCTTTGTCATATTTATAAACAGTTTCGCTAATTAGTTCATATACTGGTGTGCAGTACGAACCACCTTGATAATAGAATGGTCACTTCTTCCTAGTTCTGAGGTTGTCTCGATTGTTGAGATCACTGTATCTTCACTAGTGAGGGCAAGGTCAAGGAGCGATGGTTCGTTTGTACTTCTGTCTCTAGTGGGTTATGTAATGTGTTGCATCAAGTAACAGTCAATCGTTTTTCAATAAATTTAAATCCCTTATCCTCAGTACTTATCCTCAGTACTTGCTGCTGCGGTTGAGGTTGTTTCCCAATCAAACCTAGAGTAGTTGAAATCTCCAAGTAGTGAAAAATTTTCTCACTTATTTTATCAAGTAGTTTGTTATGGTTGTCATTGTTATCGGTGCTGCTGCTGGGGCTTCTATAAAATGAGCCTATGAGAAAGGTGTCTTTCCCTTTCAGTTTCATAATGCAAACCTGTGCTTCATTAACTCAACGTCAAATTGGTGTACTTGAAAAGGCAACGATTTGTGAATAAATAAAATCATCACTCTACCTTTGCCCTCACTAATGTTCATTGCTTCCTTAGAATACCCTTCCAGGTTGTATTCCTACGTGGTCAGTTTTCTTTTATAATGTGTAGGCTTTACTTCTGATATTGCTATAACATGTGGTGGAGTTGAGTGATTTTTTATTCTGCATTTTAGTTCGGTTAATTTCTCCTTAGTTAGTACGTCAGCATGTGTATACCATGTGATTATTTCTCCAGTATTGGCACTTGCTCTAGTTTGGCTGGTTATTTCTCCACCTTTCTTTACCTTGATGATCTGCCTTTCTCTTGGACGTCATCTGACTAGGTAGACAAAATTTATGTTCTGTTCCTGCTGTGTTCTTTCTCTTGCCTCCTTCTGTAGTAGTCGCTCCTTCTCTCTGTCATCCCTACTCATGTCATGCTTTATGATCATGCCACTGAATGGCTCACCTTTATTTTTCAGTTTATATAGGTTTTTCACAACTAAGGCGTTTTGTCCTCTTCTGGAGAGGTTACAAGTTATACATCCTGGACAATTTCGTAAAGCAATTTTACACATATGACGCCTTAAAAAATATTGAACGCAATACGTCGCCACCATCATCACATGTGTTTCCATTGTTCAATTATACTGTGGAGTCCTGTTTGGATCCTCCACAATGCATGTTTTCGACTTTTCACTGTAGGCCTATTCTCCGGAATTCGAATGCAGGACATTTTGGTAAAGGACACTTTGGCCCTTGACCACAGGCATGTCATGTTACGTCCTATTGCCAAAACGTCCTTTTGCCAAAATGTCTATAGTCCAACTGTCCAGGGCCAAAGTGTCCTTTACCAAAACGTCTGCATAGTTACCTATCCTCTGATGTCACAACATTCCTCGTATACGTATTAACTCAATGCACTATTATTTCAGCCTTATTTTTCTCCTGTTCCCTTCAGCTTGTCGTTTTTGCGCTCCCTTTTCACTATACATATAACATGTCCATGCTTCACAAACGGTATCCAATATATTTACTCGATCCTAGCTTTCTGCATGAACACCGAATGGAAACAGCAGAAAACAGTTAGGCCTATATTTCTACTGAGCGACGATTCGTTTAATCACCTTCAAATAACCTGTAAATTAACACACCAAGGCGTTATGCGAACAGTCACCACTGGTGTTACGAACAAAAACCAAACGAGTTACGAACACTCACAAAATGTGTCGTTACGAGCAATCACCAAACGTGCTACGAACAGTTGAATGTTGGATCTACGAATATGTGTGATCATTAGGCCTAGGCTCTGAAAATTGTCCACAGCAACTGCCATCATCTCATTGATATACTGACCAAATTTTTTCAAAATCACATACCTCCAGCTCTTTTAAATCGCCCCGACGTGCGATGCCTATCAATTTTGACAAAAATAGCCATGTATTCATGCGCCCACGTGGCCCATAGCAGAATAATTCCCACAAATCCCTCCGCCAGTTAAACTCTTTAAAAAATGCACTGTTTCACAGCCAATAGCTTCTACAAACAAATCTGTGAATATTCCTGCTAAAAGGCACTCATGTCACATAATATTAATTTATTAAGTTCCCATTTTACAATTTCATACGCCCTACATTTGTGTGAAACAATAAACAGGAAGGTCAACTGTGGTCTTACCCCTATAGTACTAGTACGGTCGTGCGCAGTCGTACCGCGTGAGCCCACGCACGGGCGGTAATATTCATTTGAGAAACGAGATCGACGCGTCTACTATGTACGGGAAGTAGGCCTACCGTCGCGCAGAAACACTCCAGTCACGTAGGCCGCGGGTAGGAATACGTGGCAGCGACGAAAGGCTTCAGTGAAAACAAACCCGTACGCCTGTTTCCCGACGAGTGCAGGCCTAAGTCACGCGGGCAGCGCAGCCACTGATCTCTCCACTGTTGGAAAGCTCGACTTTAAATGTATTTTAATTATTCCGGCGTACATGGCTACATCCGCCTGTATCGCTTGGTTATCTTATCGTTCAAACAATGAAATGTTTTTCGAGGTAGCATACCTAAAAATCGCATTATGCGTCGATGCGTCGCTATGTGATGACGTAATAATAGTCATGTCACGTGGGTTGCGTTTGTCTAATTATGCAAACATCGCAGCGATCGCATCGCACTACGACCAAGAGTAAGCGCACACCTGGAAATTGATATCATAAGAGTTATTCACTGTAAAATGGTTGGCCATTTTGTCACAACAAATTAAGTTATTTAGAGAGAAAGTGTTTGGAAAAGCTATAACTACAGTGGCATCCTCCGCCTACGCAAGTGCGCAGAATCACATTGCCTCCAAACATCGAAGACGTCCAAAGACTAACAAGAAGAAGAAGAATGTCAACATCAAAGTAGCACCTGTGTACCATTATATTAACATTATTATGAGCTCATTATACTAACATTATTAATTTATTAACATTATCTTAATGAAACTGTCCCCATATCTGCGACAATGAGAGAAAAACAACCGTGATTCGTGACATCAAAAACATGTGATGGGAAAAGAAAGCCAAGGCGATCCGATGCTTTGCCGATCTGAAGCTTCTTCCACGAACGCTATCTACGGACTCGAACTCAAATGACCACGGTACTATTCCGTCTCAAGACGTGATTTTCGTGAAAGGCGACACCGTGACACTGTCATCCAGTAGCGGTGGAAGGAGCACTTTGAACAGCTCCTGAACTGTGATTACAAAAGACATCATCCTGAGAATACATCCCTGGATATCCCACCGACCCGGCAAGAGGTCCGACTTGCAAATTTAATGCAAATTAAAAACAATAAGGTCTGCGGCCAAGGTCTGGTATGACAAGGACATCCGCCAGACACCAGAAATGCCAACATCATCACCATCAGCAAAAATGGAGATACATCGAACGGTGACTATACCGAGGCATCGCCCTACTCTCCATCGCGTCTATTTAGATACTCGCCCGCGTGCTCCTGAATCGTCTGCTCCCGCTCACCGAGGAGATATTCCCCGAAACCCCGTGTGGTTTTAGACCATCTCAATGAACCACGAATATGTTCTTCGTGGATCGACAAATTCAGGATCTATTAGCCATCGTTGACTTGACCAATACTTTCGACTCAATCAATCATGAAGCCCTTTGGAAGGTCTTGTCCAGGTTTGGGTGTTTTGCTAATTTTATCACCATCCTTTGACTTCTCCTACGTGACAAAATAACCACAACCGTCTTCTACAATGGGATTGAAACGGAGCCTTTCACGTATTTAGTCTCTGGAAAAAGTTGTAGCCATTTTAGTAGAGGTCCTAACGTGGAAAATTAAGCCCACCCACGGGGAAAACGCCCAGATGTGGGCGTTTGCAATATTTCTTTCTTTATTTTTTTTCACCCGCAACCGATGCATTTATATCACTACTACTACAACCGTAGTTGTATAGTATCTGCATATAATTCTATGCAATCACTTATTTTGTCTCAGTTTCCCGTGGCAACTGTACACACTCCTACATATGTATTTTACTCAGAAATCGCACTGTAACAATAATTATGGACATGAAAATACGCGGTTCAATCTGGCTATCTCGAAATTCTTATTTTCGAGCCTTACAGCTAGATAAGGTGAGAAGGCGTTTCGCCCCACGTGGGCGTTTTGCCCCTCGTACTCTATGCATTAATCGACACATATTACGTCCTACTCGGCGCCCTGGAAGTTGGGCGGCTAGTGGGCGAGCGGGCTATGTCGTGTGGCGGAAATAACGATCGCGTCAAGTGCAGTGAGACGTTCGACAGTACCCCAGCGGGAGACAGTGGAGGCGGGTTACACGTGCTGCCGGTGCCTGAGACGCTGGGTGTGGGAGTGTGAAGGAGGTTGTGAGAGAAGAAACTGGCGATGGATTGGCGTGTGTTGACGGCGGTGCTGGTGGTGCACGCGATGGGGGTAGTGGACGCTTGTCCAGACCGTTGTCTATGCTACCGGACGACTGTACGATGTATGTTTCTGCAGCTGAAGCGCATCCCACCAGTGCGACCGGAGACGACGATCTTGTGAGTAGCGGGTTGTTACGTAAACACCGAGCGAGTAACGGCGGCGTCGGCGAGCGGGCGCGGCCTGGCGTTCAGGCTGAGTCACGGCTAAATCTGTCGTCAACTCGTTGTTGTTAACTAGTAAACTACTAGCCGGGTTAAATTTAAAATGAATGGACACATTATCACATATCTTAGTCAAGGTTGTGGAGAACAGCCTACAAGTCAAACGGGGTGTGCACATATGCTACCTAGCTAAAATGGGTGTGCAAGTAATGCACAACAAATATTTAATAATTATTTAAACATGGTAGGAACTGTTTAAATCAAAGATACTAACAAAAATCATATTGATGTTATTTACTTTTTTCAAACATCAGTTAATCTCCTCCCTCAAAATGGTGATCTACTCGCACACAAAAATGTATTCAGATTACACAAACTATAACGAACACCATCATCATCATGCAACTTTATCACTGTACACATTCGTACTCTCCCCTGTAATTTGGGGTTGACTTGCCAGACTTTGATCTAAACTTTAAGTTCAGTGTAAGTCAGTGTTGACTGCTGTTGCTACTCCCCCCATAAGTGATCAATACCTTTATAAAAAAGCCAGGCATTGCAACTGAAAAAATATGATCATTGTGACATTAAGTTGTAAATCTGTTTAGGATTATATTTATATTTGATGGGGGGTTACATTTACACTTGATGGAAATACATTTGTCGGATTCCTTTTACATATGGTGGGATCATTTGTGGGTGGGGATTACATTTACAGGCAGGATTAGTTTTGTTTACATGAGACAGGATTAGTTTTATAGGAGCAGACTGGGGTCAGTCATATTATATATCAATTCCAGTTACATACCAGTTACACATACCAATTCCAATTCCACCTCAAAAATGCCAATCCCAGTGCCAAAATATAAATTTTTTATCAATTCAATATCAAAATAACAGAGCAATTATAGACATATTCAATGCCAAAAATAACACATTTCAGAACAACTTTATTTAATTCCCACATATTGTGGTACATAGTAAAAAAAAATATGATATGCATAACATGTTATTTTTATTTATTCATTATTTGTATTGAATAATTTGAGTTCAAAATTACATGATTTCATTGAAAAAGTTAAAAAAAAATTGAAAATACCAATTGCATTTTCACCAATTTCAATTACAATAAGTTTTAAAAACAAAACATCAATTCCAATTACAATCGGAACTGGAGTTTCAATTACAATGTAATTCAGAGTAAATTGACCCGAAGTCTGTACAGGAGATAGGATCTGTTACATTCATGGGTGGGTGTTACATTTATAGGCAGGATTACTTTTTCATGAGTCAAGATTATATTGAATATTTATGTACATGTACATTTAACTCATTTATAGGCAGGATTACTTTGAAGGAGACAGGATTACAGTAAATTTATATATGTGGAGATTAATTTTATATGCATGATTTCTTTTACATGAGACATGATTACATTTATGGGTGGAGATTACATATATAGGCAGGATTTCTTTTAGAAGTAACAGGATTATATTTACAAGCAAGATTAATGTTGATGTTTCTAAATGTTGGGATTACATTCACAGGTGGAAATTACTTTTAAAGGTGGAAACTACTTTTAAAGGTGACAGGATACTAATAGGACATTACACTCCAAAAGCCCCTTCCCTTTCCTGTTTTCTTTAGCTTATCCTTGCAGCAGTTTGTTTTCCCAAGATATTTGTTAAAGAGGATATGGCCCAGTTAGGTGGATGTTGTTTCCTTAGGCTGCATAATAAATGTTTTGAAGTCTGAAATAGGCTATGATATATTAAAACTTTTGAAAAAATAGAAACCCTGAAAGATTTAACAAGATTTGCCATCAAAGCCAAAGGCCCAGATGGCAAGTGGACAAGGAAGCCATTGGCTTATCGAGAGTCCAACAATGTTCATCTACGTGTAAACTGCCCTCCTGAGATATGTGTCAACCTTGTTTTAAACATATTCACACTGCTAGCAGTTATACAATCCGTAGACAATTTGTTCCATTCATTTATTGTCCTCTGTGAGAATGAGCACTTCCTGATATCCAATCTACACTGATCCTTTACTAATGTTACCTCACGTCCTCTAGTTCTATTATATTTCTTGAGTGAAAAAAACATATTTCTATCACTATTTTCATACCCATTCAATATCTTAAAAACTTCAATCTGATCTCCTCTTAACCTCTAAGTCTCCACGCTTGTATACAGTATTCTAAATGAGGTCTAACTATTGCTTTGTACACAGGTATAATTAGCTTTTTTCCTTGTATGTTAGTTTCTTCTAATCAACCCAAGAAATTTTATTACCCTTTGAAGCTGCAATACTTATTGTAACTCTGAAGTCCTTTTCTTTTACAGTAGTACCCAGAACAGTTTTCCAGTTTTATAGTGTACATACAAGCTCCCATGCCTGTATGTAGGCATTTACATTTCCCAAAATTTAACAACATCTGCCATTTCTCAGACAATTTCACTAATCTGTCTAGATCGTTTTGTAAATGTTGTTTATCACCATCAGTGTTAGCCTTTCTAAACAGTTTTGTTTCATCTGCAAATTTCAGTACGTTACTTGTTATATTGTCCAAGTCATTGATACATATTAAGAATAATAAAGTTCCTAATACTGATCCTTGTGGTACCCCACTCAAAACTGATTTCCAGTTTGAAACTTCTCCATCTACACATTGTCTTCTGTCAGCCAGCCATTGTTCTAGCCAGTCAATTATGCTATCCCTGAGCTGAGCCTTGAAATATGTTTGGACAGATGAGTGGCTGTGACATCAATCACACCCCAAAAGAAATGCAGATGACAGTGTGCCCTAAACCCTTGTCACTCACCAATGCTTTGCAGCAGGAATAACTGTCTGGGGAGTTGCTAGGGCAGACTGTGGGCACAGGAGGGTTAATGAAGGCCTGGTTTAAGGTCAAGGGAGGGGAAGAAAGATAAGTAGCAGCTGCAAAGGATGTTTGCTTTCTGCCCTCATTCACAGCTTCCCTGTGGACAACTTGATCTGTGGTTCATCTTGTTTTCATATGGCATAAACTCACCTCCATGCACTGGCCAGTTACTATCACAACATACCAGTGGCATATTTAAGGGGGGGGGCCACTAAGCCGTGGCCCCCTTTGGCTTTAATTTTTTTATTTTGTTCCAATGTTTTTCAGTATGTGTAGCTTGTATGACTAGGCTTGGCCCATCCTTTGGCCTCCCCCTTTGCGAGATCATAGATATGCCACTGCAACATGCTTTCATTTATATTTTGTATCAAATGAGTAAGTTTTGTAATTTATGTACACGGAAAATTTTAAACTAAAGAAGTCTGTTCTGGTGTTTTAATATCGTGATGATAACACAAACTTAATAACGATTGGTCTCCCAGACTGTTAAATTGTGTTCAGTCTGTGCTGTTTAATTGTTATTTTAATCTTAATTATGTTTCTGAGTTGTTTAAAGTGTTTGAGCATAATTATACCATGTTACTGTTGTGTTTTCTCTTATTGGTATATGTTCTAGTTCCTGACTTGTTTCCAGCACTATATCTTATTGGTTTATGTTCTAGTTCCTGACTTGTTTCCAGCACTATATCTTATTGGTTTATGTTCTAGTTCCTGACTTGTTTCCAGCACTATATCTTAGTTATTCAATTCATAATTCAATATCTTTATTTCAGACTCAACTGAGACAAAAATCATGTACAGATTGATGTCCATAAATCGTGATTAACTAAGCACATAGAGATGTAGTATAAAAAGGCATCATAGAGCCTATGCACAATAGGTAAACTCAATAAAAATGTTATGTATATATATAACATCGTTATTCAGAATGTACAAATATTTGGGATGTTTTAATCTGACAGTTTTACCCTGGGCTGTCTTGCTGGTGTTGTGAAGTTATATTCTTGTTGTTTGCAAATGATGTTACATTTATAATTCTTCCAATTTGGTTAACACTACATCAAAGTCATATTTATGAAAGCAAACAGCAAGCATTATCACTGGCCAAAACTGTTCTTGGATTGTATAAATTTTATGTGGCAGCACAGAAGATGGCAATGTGCACACTAGATATATGACATTAACCCTTGCTGGGGTGGCTGTACTAAACAAGGGTATCTTGGGACAAACCATGGAAGACATCTGGTGCTGTTTCATACCAATCAGTAGGGTGTTGTGGCACAGTCTGTGTTTACATATGGATTTTTCTTAACCTTGATTTTGCCCACACAGTCACAGAGCAATTCAGTGCATTTGCTCTTCCAATTACGGCTACATTAAAGTTAACTTGAGTGGCAGTTGTATTTTCAATAAGTGCATGGTTTAAATGATTTCTATTTAATGTAAACATTACATTTTCTCATACTTTACTTGAATCACTAAATAATGAAAAGAAAAGAAAAACTAATTAGCATTGATATGCTGGTTCTTGTTAGTTACAGTTTTAAAGTGAATTGTTGGAAATGTGAAAAAAATACTTACACAATTTAGGTGTTTTGACAGTATACTAGCAATCCATATCAACATTTTAGAACTTTTGACAAGTCTACATTTTGGATTTGAGAGGCAGAAGGAAAAATTAGCAAAGGAAATCAAATCTGTGAAAAATCATATTTTGGCTCAGAGTCTAGGTTTTGGTACCATAGAAATCCTTGAAACCTGATGGCACACCACAGTGACATTTGTATGGGTACATATACTCAGCTCTTTGAAGTATGTAAAGTTTGGAAACACATCACGAAAAGCATAGCAAAAAAGGGCAAAATGGGCCGTTTATTAAATCGTACAGCCCACAAGGTCTGTCACATCTATGGAAAATTACACATGGCGTGAAAGCGCTCAGTCTACTCTACACAAACAACTAAAAACATTGTTTAATTAGCAGGACCCTTGAACACTGTTTGTCAATGGTTCAAAAGATTTGACCATATATATATATATATATTCCCCTTTTGATTGAGGCCTTTTCACCATTAATATATATATATATATATGTATATATACTGGGCCCATTTTTACCGTTACATTGAAAGTACCCTTTTGGGACATTGCCCCCCCCCAGTGGAAATTCAATAAAAACACTGGCCACTAGAATCAAATTGATCTGGCCCAAAGTGATTTTACTAAATAGATTCTGTTCTACTGGGTTCTGTGTTACAGAAGTTGTAATTTATAATCCTTCTAATACTTATGATACATTTCTGGATGAGTATTCCCATAAATTTTGCTGTTTGTTTCAGGGATCTGAGGTTCAACCGAATCAGCGAAATTCCAGCCGGAGCATTTAGGTCTCTGAAAAATTTGAACACACTGTAAGTATGCTCTCAATTTGAACACACTGTAAGTATGCTCTCAATCTGAACACACTGTAAGTATGCTCTCAATCTGAACACACTGTAAGTATGCTCTCAATTTGAACACACTGTAAGTATGCTCTCAATCTGAACACACTGTAAGTATGCTCTCAATCTGAGATACATCTAATGTTATTTTGGAATAAAAAATTCAGCCACAGACTCAGTATAATGTACAATATATTTATACACTAAACAAAGTTAATTTGATTTGTTTACCTGAGGAACATTTAATTTTCACATAGTAATAGTAGTGTATATTATTTTACAATTACATATGGTATAATTTTGTTGGCGGATGTTGATCTTTAGTAAGCCCTATGCATATAGATTGGTGGAATTAAAATATTGTCATATTTCTTTTAAGAAAGGAGAGAAATTACTATAGTTAATTTATGTCGTACTACATTATGTTACTGCAGTGTTGCTTTCTTTTCAGACTGCTGAATAATAACAATATCAAAGAGATACAAAAAGATGCCTTTGATGGTCTTTCTGAACTCAAGTATTTGTAAGTATAATCATAATCTGTGTAAAGTTGTAACAAAAAGAAGATGTTGTGGTGTTGTGGTTAGAACATCGGACTCTCAATAGAGAGAATCCTGGTTCAGATCCTCTTGCTGTTGTTTCAAAGCGTGGGCAATTTCGTTCACTCCAGATTGCCTCAGTTCGCTCAGCTATAAATGAGTACCTGGCTATAGATACTTATGGATATGTAAAAAAAATAATCTTTGCACAGTAATTGCAGCATGGCTGAATGCTTCCAAGAGAAGTCGGGTTGGTGTTGAAATGAACAGGACTGCCAGGTTGAACAGTCCTAAGGATTGGATACCGCACTATATAAAAACGTACCTTTTACGTTCACTTTGGCTTCCTTGTAAAAATGTGTCAAGGGAAAGTGAAAATGTGTCAGGGGAACTGACATTGGTTTCCTAATTTATCCACAAATCAGTGTTAATTTGAGCTAACCACACTTAACCAATTTGGAAGTATCAGAAAAAACCAAGTTCCTCATGTAAAATTTGGTCTTGAGACGTTATGTTTCAAACAGGACTAATTAGTACAAATATTTTTTTGGCCAAAACAAATTAATATGTCAAGATTTTAAAGCCAGATTTAGAAAAATCTTACCTATATGACAGAAAGGTAGATGAATGGGCTGCCTGAAAGTTAGCAGTGAATTACCATTTCAGGGAATATTACGCTTATGTTGATATGTAATTCTCTTACACCATTTGTCAATGTTTCTAGTAGTGTTGTTACTTACCGCCACAGGCGTTTTAGTTATGCCCTAACTAGCTGTTCTGTATTTAATTTTTCAGATACCTATACAAAAACGAGATTGAGAAAATAGACAGTAGAGCATTCCATGGACTTCCTAAGTTGGAACAGCTGTAGGTATAAGGTGTACTAGCCATGTACATGGCTTTTGTGTTGACATTTGGTTTAGGGGTCTGTCCTGCACTGTAACTAATATAAAATTAATATTATTGACATTGTTAGTAACTTGTTTTATGAAGTAACTTAATACATTGAGTAGTGTTTTAGTTATGACAATGATTTTGGATATTTCATTAGACATTGAAGTAGTAATTAACTAAGAAGTTCTTGTAAGTTACATCAGGGGTTCACAAACTTTCTAAATGCAACACCCCCCAAATTGTCAGCCTTCTGGCTGAGACTGTCACCACACGTAATGTGTCATTCTAAAATAATTTTGCACATTTGCTGAAAACCCCCTGGAACTATATGGCAGCCCCCCAGGGGTCCCCAGCCCTCAGGGGTCCCCAGCCCCCAGGGGTCCCCAGCACCCTAGTTTGAGAACCCCTGAGCTACACCATTCTACGTACAAGACTCTGAATATTACCTTTAACATACATCAATGAAACAACCTACATACTGAAACTATATTCCTGTTTACAGCTATATTCATTTTAACACTTTGGATCACCTAGAACCCGGGATGTTTGATAAACTGCCCACACTTGAGCGTCTGTAAGTGTTGCAACCACATAAATGTTATCTAAGTTAATCACATTTAGGCATTGTTATAATATCACTGCTTTTGATAAATTATTCATGAAGTTAGCATTGTGGTAAACAGTTAAATACAAGCTGTACACGTTAACGTTAGGAATATGAAAGAAACTTTTGTCATTTCAATTGTAAACATTTTTTCCCATTTACATTACTATTTGATGTCGCAGTTCACTTCAATTCATCTTTTTCTTTCTGTGCCATCCAAGAGAATATAATTTTTATGCCTGCTGATTTAGGCTGAAGCATAACATGACATTTTGAAATAAAGACCCAAAAGACAAACATAACATAGTAAATGCTGTAAGATTCCTAATGTTGCATGTAATTTTAAAATAGATTTCACCCATTTGAGTTGCTGTTCATATCTCTGCATGTTCTGTCACTAGTTGAGTTTAATAACTAACAGCCTGTTGTGAGATCTTTAACCAGATTTAACACGATTTCCATCCAAAATAAAAAAAAACCAACTGACAAGTGGACAGGGAAGCCATATTAGGTTATCGAGAGTCTGACAATTATTCTTGCTCGAGATGACATCAGAACTGTTCTCATCAACTATGAAAATGCTTAAAAAGACACATCATTTAAGTACTGCTCAAAAGTATGAACTGTAGGATGACGTCATGTCCTTGTTTTGTTTGATCAGGCATCTCAGGCGTTCTTTGTTTCTTCAGGTTTCTGCACAACAATAGACTGAGGCGCCTCCCTACTGGCATCTTCTCTGCTCTCAAGTCCCTGCGTCGACTGTAAGTGAAATACCTACAGGTAGCACCACTGTCATCTTGCAAGATCATCCTGATGACATTACCTAGCTTCAGTGTGATACAGGTGTTTGCTTAAACAAGGTCATGCCAGTTCACCATATGTGAAAGTTCTATTCACGTAATAAACATACCTTTCATACCCCCTATGATAGTTATATCCCAAAATGACCAACCGTATGCACGCATGCACAAGCACGCACACACACACACACACAAGCACGCACACACACACACACACACACACACACACACACACACACACACGTTCTCTAAGCATGAGGGACATCATGGCGTACAGTCATAAATTTAGGTTATGCAAAAGAACATATTTTTTTATTTGAAACTAAAGAGCAGAACTAAAGATATCGAGATGGTTTTTGGATCTATCACTTGCAAGAAGAGATGAGAAGAAGAAGGAGAAAGTGTGTGAGAACAGTGAAGGTAGCATTGAGAAGGCAAGTTGAAGGGAACAGAGGATGACACAGACCAACACTGAGATGACACAATTACCTATAATGAAGAGAGATGGAGATAGGGATGACATCGGAAGATGCAGCGGATGG
Organism: Lamellibrachia columna; assembly: GCA_963662155.1. Classification (NCBI taxonomy): domain Eukaryota; kingdom Metazoa; phylum Annelida; class Polychaeta; order Sabellida; family Siboglinidae; genus Lamellibrachia; species Lamellibrachia columna. Next base: position 29,072,206 of record OY759265.1, read on the forward strand.
AACTAACAGCCGATGATTGACTTTGAAAACCTAAAATAACTTCTGAATTTAAGGATTTGACATTTGAATTAATGTGGCACCAGAAATTAACTTCAGGTCTCAGTTGTGATTGTTAAAACCTATTCAGATTCAGTTTGCAAATCAAATGTAGAATAATATGAACTCTGTTGTTTCAGCCGCCTTGATTCGAATGCGTTGATATGCGACTGTCAGATGATGTGGCTGTCTGACATGCTCAAGGAACACAAGCAGCAGACAGAGGCCACGGTCACATGCGAGTACCCAGCCACAGTGCAGGGCAAGTCTCTACTGGCCATCTCCAAAGATGACTTCCACTGTCGTAAGTTATTGCTCAAAGATACAATACCGAATCCAACAATAAATCTGCCTTCTGCAATGTCTTTCTGAATGCTGTACAGGTTAAACTAATTGTAATGTTTCGCTGCTCTGATCTGATTGGATGCTGTATTCCCATCTACTTACTAATCACAGATAGTGTAACATAATCATTAGCAAATCAGAATGTATGTAATGAAATACATTTGGCATGACCATACATGATCAGAAAAGCACATGGAGGTAGTAGAAGTATGCATAATCTGGCTATTTATGTGTTGCAATCATTTTATGTATGAAAATGGAATTTGGTTGGTGGTTTGTGAGATCAGGAAAGCCAGAGTTTACAGAGGAGCCAGAAGATGTGGACATTAGCTTTGGCAGCACTGTCTACTTCACATGTAGAGCAACGGGCGACCCGACACCTGAGATTGCCTGGATGTATAACAAGTAAGTAAGCCAGAGGAAGTGGATTTGTCACCAAATGAAAGCATAACATATAGATGATGCTTGTATAGTGCTACCATCAGATACAATGTATGTTGTAGTTTCAGCAGAGATTGTTCAGACACACGGCAAGTGAGGAGAGATTCAATCTTGTTACAGCTAGAAGCTACAGATGAGAAGTGATGAGACATTCAGCCTTTTGTTACAGCTAGAAGCTACAGTTGAGTGGTGATGAGACATTCAGTCTTTTGTTACAGCTAGAAGTTGCAGATGAGAGTGATGAGAGATTCAGTCTTCTCTTAGAGTGAGAAGTTACAGACGAGAGGTGATGAGAGAATAATTTTTGTTTACAGCTAGAAGTTGCAGATGAGTGAGAAGTTACAGATCAGAGGTTCAGTCTTCTGTTATAGTGAGAAGTTACAAATAAGAGATGATGAGAAATGCAGTATTTTGTTACAGTGAGAAGTTGCAGATGAGAAGTGATGAGAGATTCAATCTTCTGTTACAGTGAGAAGTTGCAGATAAGAGATGATGAGAGATTCAGTGTTTTGTTACCATGAGAAGTTGCAGATGAAGGATGATGAGAGATTCAGTCTTTCGTTACAGTGAGAAGTTGCAAATAAGAGATGATGAGAGATTCAGTTTTTTTTATAATGAGAAGTTGCAGATGAAGGGTGATGAGAGATTCAATCTTTTGTTACAGTGCAAAGTTGCAGATGAGAGATGATGAAAGGTGATAAGAGATTCAGTCGTGTTACAGTGAGAAGTTGTAGAAGAAATGTGATGAGAAATTCAGTATCTTGTTTTAGTGCAAAGTTGCAGATGAAGAATGATGAGAGATTCAGTCTTTTGTTACAGTGAGAAGTTGAAGATGAAGGGTGATGAAATATTCAGTCTTTTGTTGCAGTGAGAAGTTGAAGATGAAGGGTGATGAGAGACTCAGCATGTTGGATGATGGCACACTGATGATAGAGAATACACAGGACTCAGATGCAGGAATCTACGAGTGTATCGCCAAGAACCCAATGGGAGAAGCTAGGACAAATGGAGTTCATCTGCGCCACTCAGATTCCCGAGGCAAGTATCGTAGCATGCCATATTCTCAGTGTGTTTGACATTACATCAAAGATAGCTGTATACATTGGTCTAAGAACGCCTAAATTAACGTGGTTTAACAGCCCTAGAGACAAGGCGGTTAAGAGGAGATCAAATTAATGTTCGTAAGATATTGAATGGGTATGAAAATATTTATAACAATATTTTTTCTCACTTAAGAAACATAGTAGAACTAGAGGATACAAAGTACCATTAGTGAAGGATCAGTGTAGATTAGACATCAGAAAGTACTCGTTCTCACAGAGGATGATAAATGAATGGAACAAATTATCTTCAGATTGTGTAAATGCTAACAGCGTGAATATGTTTAAAAACAAAATTGACAAATATCTTAGAAGGGTGGGTTACACACAAATAAAAACATGCTGGACTCTCGATAAGCCAATGGCTTCCTTGTCCACTTGCCATCTGGGCATTTGCCTTGGATGGCAATCTTGTTACTGGCTATGTAAACCACTTGTGTGTTGAGCAAGTAAAATGTTCTATTGATCACATTTCTTTTACATCGCTGTATTATATGTAGCAATGTTACTGAAATTATTTACACTTTTTTCACATGTATTATCCTTCGAACCACATGTATAGAGGGTAGACATCTCACAAATTATCACATCAATTGTTTACCTAGCAGGTTAAGTATCTTTGCTTCCAGTAAATGCAAGTCCAACATCATATCCATGTAGTGAATGTGAAAAGACATGCCTGCAATGTATGTAAGATGTAACACAATTCAGCCAGGACGCATTCATAACATTGAAGCAGGTATCAACAGCAGGTTTGCAGAAGGATTTCAAAAGCTTTTGTATTTGTGTTATATTCATGTGGTTGTGCCGTGATTGAACAGGTCGTCCTCGCATTGTGAAGGCTCCGAAAGACGTGACAGTGGTCGGGGGTAGCCATGTCACCCTGGAGTGTGTGGGTTCGGGCTCTCCACAACCTGCGGTACAGTGGACTCGCAATGATCTGCCGCTGCCTTCCGATCCACGCTTTGTGTTCGAGCGTGACCTGGGGCGGTTGCACATCAACAACATCACATCAGATGACCGCGGCGTGTATCGCTGCATTGTCACCAACAGTCTGGACACGGTGTCCGCCTCAGCTACGGTCAATATACAAGGTTAGCTGATACAGACACATGTCTGAGGTATAGCAAATGACAAGAGGGGGACCGCTCTGTTACAAAACTTAACCACAGAATGTGACAGAATGCAGGGGTGGGTGTAGGAGGGGGTTAACTTTGAAAATAAAATAAATTAAAGTTGATTTAAGGTGATGAAGATTGCAAGGATTATGATTTTGTATTAGCAAGTGCAAACAACTAGACTTGCTACCTTGATGTCTATAGTGCTACAGGGGTAGGTAGGTGGAGGTGTGGATAGATGGAGTAGGGGTAGTTGGGAGCAGGGTAGGTGGGTGGAGGGTGTAGATAGATGGTGCAGAGGTAGTTGGGAGCAGGGTATGTTCGTGGAGGGTGTAGATAGATGGTGAAGGGTAGTTGGGAGCAGGGTAGGTGGGTGGAGAGTGTGGATAGATGTGATAGGGGTAGTTGGGAGCAGGGTAGGTAGGTGGAGGGTGTGGATAGATGGAGTTGGGGTAGTTGGGAGCAGGGTAGGTGGGTGGAGGGTGTAGATAGATGGAGTAGGGGTAGTTGGGAGTAGGGTATAGTTGGGTGGAGGGTGTGGATAGATGGAGTTGGGGTAGTTGGGAGCAGGGTAGGTGGGTGGAGGGTGTGGATAGATGGGGTAGGGGTAGTTGAGAGCAGGGTAGGTTGGTGGAGGGGTGTAGAAAGGAAGAAGGGTGTATCTTGTATGTAGATATGTGTGCTGGTATGTATTGGAACCCTAAATAAAGTACATCTTCTGTAAATAAGCACCACCAAAACAACGCGTTATTTGGCTGAAATACATGTCTTCCCGGTAGCTTTGGTAGATTTACTACAGCTTACACTAACAAAGCCTGCTAGCTGTTTTATTTTCCTTACATGCCAGGACAACACAGTCTGAGCCCCATTGGTTTGCAGTGCCCCCAACATTCACTGAGCGCCCTCAAGAACAGAAACTGACCGAGGGTCAGGCAGTGTTCTTCAGCTGTCTGGCGGAGGGAAACCCTACCCCACAGATCACATGGTACAGGAACGGTACGGAAACCTTCAATGTTATGTCTCACCTGTATGTGAATCTACCAAAACTTTCTCCTTGTTAACTTTGCACCTATAAAGTTGATATTTTATGAAAATACATCCTGCATTTTCATTCTTCTAGCATCTTTGTATTTCCGTAACAAAATTTTAAAGTCTAATGAATTTCCCTTCCCTTAGTATGAAAGTGTGTCTTGGTTGAGAATGGAGTTTAGAACATGATAAATAAGAGGCCTGTCGGCGAAACCAATTGTTTGTCACTCTTCCTAATTACACCGATTAACAAGTGTAGGTCCATGTTGTTGATTTTGAGATTATGACAAAAACTGAGTTAGAAATACTAGATATTTAGCAAATTGAACATAATTTTGTTTTGTCAATGTAAAACCTGCAAATGGGTGTAAATAGCATTTTATGTGAAGCTATGAATTACTTGTTGCGTGATTGAGTAAAAACAATGGCCAAAAGGCTTTTCACATACCCATATCTAAATTCCCCTTTGGTCTAATATTTAGCATTCCAATGCAAAGCTTTGAATGTCCCATTTCCAAATACACTGTATGGAACAAATTATGTGGGAATACAAATTCAGCCAATCAGAATAACATTCAGAGTGTCAACGACAAAGGTTATTGGTTATGGTTACTAGATTGCTGATAAACCAACAATTTAAAACAATATGTTTACGTTATATAGGAACGTTTATTTGTGTATGTACCAATGTTGCAAGATAAATATAATATCATTGACAGCTGGTAGCAGAGAAGAACTTAATATAGATTAGGCTGTTGCATAACCTGCATTGGAGTAGCATTTATCCAGCGCAGTTTCGCTGACAGATGAATGCTGATGCCAAAGAGACTCACTATTTGGAATATGTTTCCAATTTTTTTTATAACCCATACGTAACTGCCTATATCCAATATTGCTTGTGGGTGTAAACATGTTTTTGTTAGTTTTTGCATTTTCCAACAACATTTAGTGTATTCGTTCAATGTATGTATATTATTGCCAATACTTCAGCTATGGTAGAACACCATATACCAAATAAAAGATAAATGTCTTGGCTTTCTGGTGGTGTCAGTATCTCATTTTTGCTTTCTGGCAACTTGTGACTGATATTGTGGGAATGCCTCTCATATGATGAACAGCTATATCATTGCACAAATATTTCAAACATAATTTATTGCTAGCCACTCTGGTTCATAATTTAAATGTGAATAAATATAGATCCAAAGTTGATTTTACAGATCAGGTCTTTATTTCACACAACACAAAAAATAGTCTAACATAAAATATAAACCACAGTCTTGATGTTGAAAAGGGCAAGCAGAAGTGTGTCACTAATAGCACTTGGCCAAGATTTCACAGATAATCTATAATATGGTATATTGCTATTTCTGTACAATTAAGGAAATATTCAAAATCATTAAACAGGTGGGCAGACTATATAAAACCATGAGAGATGTGAATATGTTAAATACATATCACTTATTTAATTGATAGAATACAAACAAGTAATTGGAAATGTAAATTAATTGAATGAATAATTATGATAAATGAATGTTGTTTTTGAATTTCTGCAATTGCTACATGCAAACAAAATCCATGGCATTCGATGAATGATCACTGTATGGCTAACACTGTGTCTGTGAAGCTTAACCTAATTGTTTATCCTTATAACATATTCTGTGCATACTGATAATCTAGGCAAACATGGCTAAAATGACGTCGTCTACAACTACACATTCTAAATGATATGACTGGTCACAACATACTGGTCACAACATACTTATCCCATCCTGTTTCCAGCTGGTTATTAATCTGTCACATTGATTCCACAAAATAAGGCAAGATTCAGGAAGAGGTGAAATTAGATTTAAACAACTACTGATTAAAAACATGAGATAACTATAAAGGAATTCTGTATGATTGAGGTTGGTCGTCATCTTCTTGCCTCTTTATTGTACCAGTCTGTGCATCCACCAGGTCGACTGATCCCAAACGGGGATCAGTTCTCCATCAACCCCAGTGGCACAACGCTGCGCATCTCTCAAGTCCACCCAGCACACCACGGGGTGTATGAGTGCAAGGCGGAGAACATTGCTGGTTCACGAACAGCCTCTGCCAAGCTAGAGGTCAAGGCCAGAGGTCAGGGGTTACATTTATGTCATTATTTGTAAACAAAACTTTTCACAGGCATATTTGTGGCATTTGATTAGTGCAGTCATGCACTTAATGATCAAACATGAAACAATAATTAATTATGAAATTCACTAGATAATATTTAAACTTGATCGTAATTGACTACTATAGAGAATAGTCATAACTCCATGCACCTGTGCTCAGTTTTAACTGTGTCTCTGTCATAGACAGAAATGGGGTGTTAGACGCATCCCAAATGTCGTGGTCATTTGGAGAAACATATTTTGGCAAAGCAGAAATATCATAAGTGGTCCTGTGCTTGAAAATTATACCAGTAACGTAATGAAAATATGTTACCCACATGTAAATGATCTACATGTTTACTACTTAAAATAAATTTAATGAATTGACATTGTTACGACAGCTGACACATGAAATGGGAAGGGTTACTTGTGAGTACCAACAGACGCATGATGTCTGTTATAGTACCTCCAGTGTTAGTGACCGCGCCCAAGGACAAGACCGTCTCAGTTGGCACTCCTTCCGTCCGCTTTGTGTGTCAAGTGAACTCTGACCCACGGCCATCATTCCGGTGGCTGAAGGACCGCGAGGTGCTGACAGAGGGCGCCAAGTACACGGTCCATATTGATGGCACATTGGTGGTGCGGGAGATTTCCAGGAGTGACGCGGGCACCTACGAATGTCTGGCACAGAACGCTGCCGGCAGAATCAGAGCCTTTGTCACACTCACTGTCAGTGCAGGTAAATTATATTACCTTATCTATACTGTGCTGCACACTGCTTTCTCCCATCACACCCCAGTGCTCCCCACACCACTGTACTCCACCCCAGTGTGCCCCACACCACTGTACCCCACCCCAGTGCACCTCACACCACAGTACTCCACCCCAGTGCTCCCCACACCACTGTACTCCACCCCAGTGTGCCCCACACCACTGTACCCCACCCCAGTGCACCTCACACCACTGTACCCCACCCCAGTGCACCTCACACCACAGTACTCCACCCCAGTGCTCCCCACACCACTGTACTCCACCCCAGTGTGTCCCACACCACTGTACCCCACCCCAGTTCACCTCACACCACTGTACTCCACCCCAGTGCTCCCCACACCACTGTACTCCACCCCAGTGCTCCCCACACCACTGTACTCCACCCCAGTGTGCCCCACACCATTGTACCCCACCCCAGTGCACCTCATACCACTGTACTCCATCCCAGTGCTCCCCACACCACTGTACTCCACCCCAGTGTGTCTCAAACCACTGTACCCCACCCCAGTACACCTTACACCACTGTACTCCACCCTGGTGTGCCCCACACCACTATATTCCACTCCAAACACCCCAGTGAATCCCATATCACTGTACTCCACCCCACTGCAATGCACCCCACACTGCTGTACCCCACCCCACCCTAATGTGTCCCATACAACTGTGCCCCACCCCAGTGCACCCTACATCAATGTACACCACCCTACCCCACCCCAGTGCACCCCACACTGCTCTATTCCACCCCACCCCAGTGCAACCCACACTGCTGTACTCCACCCCATCCCAGTGCACCCCACACTGCTGTACTCCACCCCACCCCACAAGACCCCACTCCACTGTACTCCACTCCACTCCAGTACACCCAACACCACTGTACACCATACTACCCCACCCCAGTGCACCCCACACTGCTGTACTCCACCCCACCCCAGTGCACCCCACACTGCTGTACTCCACCCCATCCCAGTGCACCCCACACTGCTGTACTCCACCCCACCCCACAAGACCCCACTCCACTGTACTCCACTCCACTCCAGTGCACCCAACACCACTGTACACCATACTACCCCACTCCAGTGCACCCCACACTGCTGTACTCCACCCCACCCCAGCGCACCCCACACTGCTGTACTCCACCCCATTCCAGTGCACCCCACACTGCTGTACTCCACCCCACCTCACAAGACCCTACCCCAGTGCACCCCACACCACTGTACTCCCTCCACCCCAGTGCACCCTACGCCACTCTACTCCACTCCACCCTAGTGCACTCCACACTTTATTCCACCCCAGTGCACCCCACACCTATATACCCCACCCCACCTGACTGCAACCCACACCATAGTAGGCGTACCTCAACACATACCAGTGCACCTCACACCACTGTACTGCACCCCAGTGCACCCCACACCACTGTACCCCACTCCACCCCAGTACACACCACAGTACAGTACCCCACCACACATCAGTGTACCCCATGCCACAATACCTTCCCCACCTGACTGCACAGTAGGCTTTCCACAACACACACCAGTGCACCCCACCAAACTGCACCTTACAACAACTCATCCAACTGTATTCCACACCACTGAACCCCCACACCATAACCCCCCACTCCACATCAGCCATCCACACCACTGAACCTTCACACCATAGCCCCCCTCAACTCCAGCCAACAGTTTTCCACAACACTGAACCCCCACAACACTCCACTCCAGCTAACTACATTACACAGCATAACCCCCACACCACAAAATATTCACCATGTTATTGGTATGACATGATATTTACTGTGAGACAGTGTATAGAAAACAGTAACTCTGTTGAGTGGTCAGTCGGTGTTCAGTCAATGGCCACAACATTCATGTTGTAGTTGGTGTACAAAGGACGCGGACCAACAATGTCCGGCATTCAGGAGTATCTGCTTCCTTCACTGACCGAGTCGCTACCTCTAAACACGAGGTAGATCGGGCCATCAACAATACAATTCGTGCCTTCGTTGAGTCAAACAAGCCCCGCACTGCGCAGGACTTACTAGCCCTCATGCGCTTCCCTTCTCAAGAAACCCTGCAGATCTCACGGGCAGCCGAAATATTTGAGAGGACTTTAGAGGTGATTTATAACCAGGAGAGAGCTGGTGTGATCTACAACATTTCAGATGCAGGTAATGGTCACTTTCCATAATTTGTCAGTTTGAATCCACACATTGTTGCTTGTTATCATCCCCCCTGTACACCACTGCATCAATGAAATGTCCATACTCCATTTTTATTGCCACTGGTCCAGCTTTTTTAGTTATTGAGGCACATTGTGTAACCTATGCATGACAGTAGTGTCCATGTGATATCGTATGCCATGTCACTTTACAAACCTCTGTGAAGACACGCCAGGGGTCAACACTAAATACCACAACAGCATTGAAGAGAAGAACACCGTTGGAAAATAGTATTTGCAATTGACAGTGACGTCGGAGGCTGTTGAGTATTGAGGGAACAAACTTGGTTCCTGCGAGCATATTGGGGACAGGCCAACATATACGTACCCAAAATATTACCGCCCCAGTTCCAATGTCTATGTTGATGGTTCAGTTTCACTCACAAATCCCCAAACTTTTTCTGTAGAACCAGCCAGTGTGATAGTCTGGCTGGTTGCCCTGTAGAGCCAACCAGTGTGATAGTTTAGCTGCTTGCCATGTAGATCCGGCCAGTGTGATAGTTTGGCTGGTTGTTCTGTAGAGCCAGCCAGTGTGATAGTTCGGCTGGTTGTCCTGTGGACCCAGCCTGTGTGATAGTTCGGCTGGTTGTCCTGTAGACCCAGCCTGTGTGATAGTTCGGCTGGTTGTCCTGTAGACCCAGCCTGTGTGACAGTTTGGCTGGTTGCCTGTAGAACCGGCCAGAGAAGAGGCGTTGACCCAGGCACAGGTGTCAGTGGTGGCTGACCTGGCCGGATGTACAGCCCAGCGCAGAGACCTTCAGTGCACGGACATGTGCTTTCATCACAAGTACCGGTCATTTGACGGCACCTGCAACAACCTGAGACACCCCTTGCAGGCATCCTCGCACACCGCCCTCTCTCGACTCCTCCGACCCGCCTACGAGAATGGACTGAACACACCCAGAGGTAGAGGTTCTCTATATAGAAAATCTATCTCACTGTTGATTCTAATATCTCATTTTTTAAATCGTTTGATACTTGTGTATATGTTTTTAATATGAAATATACACAATACTTAAATGTTGTTTATTTACTCAATAGTTCATATCCCTAACATTTTAAGCACAATACGTGAATTTGGTTGTTTATAAATTGAGACTTGGTTGCTCGTAGGTTGGGACTTGTTTATATATTGTGATTTGGTTGTTTATAAATTGTGATTTGTTTGTTTACATATTGTGATTTGTTTGTTTTTAAATTGGGATTTGGTTGTTTGTAGGCTTGGATGTGGTTGGTTATAAATTGGTACTTGATCGTTCATAGATTGGGACTTGATTGTATGTAGGTAGAAATTTAATTGTTTGTAAGGTGGGATGTGGTTGTTTAAGGATTGGGATTTAGTTGTTCGTAGTTTGAGAATTGGTTATTTATAGGTTGGAGCGTTGAGAAGTTGCACAATGGCTACCAACTACCGAGTGCACGGCTTGTGTCATTGAGACTTGGCTCGACATCTCACATCACAGCCGATGAGACGTACACCCACATGCTGATGCAGTGGGGACAGTTCCTTGACCATGACATCTCACTAGTGCCCATGGCAGTCAGTGCTGCCCGCTTCAGTGATGGTCGGTTCTGTAACGAGACGTGTGACAATCAAGCACCGTGTTTCCCGATACCAGTTCCTCTTGGAGACCCTCGCATCCGACGCCACCGCTGCATCGGCGTGACACGGTCGAGCTCCGTGTGTGGCAGCGGCGCGCCATCGGTGCTCTTCAGCCAAGTGTCATATCGTGAACAGATCAATGAGATCACGTCATACATCGATGGTTCGCAGGTATACGGCAGCACGGAGGAAGAAACACACAATCTCAGGGATTTTGTCTCCAACCGAGGCCTGTTGAGGAGTGGACTAATCATGTCATCAGGGAAGTCCCTACTGCCCCCTAATCGAGGTGAACCAGTCGACTGCCAGGTGGACTCCACTAAGCTGCATGTGCCGTGTTTCCAGGCTGGGGACTTCCGCGTCAACGAGCAGCTTGGACTGTTGTCAACGCACACTATGTGGATGCGAGAACACAACCGCATCGCCGAGGTACTGGTGCGCTACAACCCTCACTGGGATGCAGACATACTCTTCCATGAGGCTAGAAAGATCCTGGCTGCTGAACTACAACACATCACGTACACCGCCTGGCTGCCCAAGATCCTTGGGCCCACAGGCATGGGCATGCTTGGGCAGTACACGGGCTATGACCCGATGGTGGACGCTACTATCAGCAATGGTTTTGCAACTGCAGCATTCAGGTTTGGACACACTCTCATCAATCCTATTATGTACCGACTGAATGCGACGCTACAACCAATTCGCGAGGGCAACTTACCGTTGCACCAGGCATTCTTTGCTCCATTCCGCATAGTTGAGGAGGGTGGCATAGACCCTGTGGTAAGAGGGTTATTTGGCAGGGCAGCTAAGAAGCTGGTGCCAGGGGAAATAGTGAACACTGAGTTGACAGAGAAACTGTTCAAACTGGCCAATGATGTGGCGCTTGACTTGGTTGGTTTAAACATCCAGCGAGGTCGGGACCACGGCCTTCCCAGCTACAATGAATATCGCAAGTTCTGTGGACTGAGGTATGCGAACACATTTGATGATTTCAGTCGTGAAATCAGAAATGCTGGTGTCAGACGTAAGCTGCAAGAATTATATGGACACCCAAGTAAGTGGCTCTTTGAAAGAAAACCTGTCACAAGTTAAACATTCCTTGTCCCTTCGGTTAGAGGCAGTATTTTAGCATAAATTAGTCCCAGACTTTGCCTCTGGCAGGGAAGTCAACGAGCGAAAATAGGGTTTGTTTGCAGTTTAGAATTAAGGTAGCATAGTGAATTGTATAGACTAGAATAAGTATTACTATTAGACATAATATTATATATAAACTTGTTATTAGACATATATTAAGAAACAATTTTTTGTACATTTAGTAAGTTTTGGAGGTAGCTATTCCCAGACTCAAATTCAGCAAGTGATTAAAGGGGTTTATTTACAGTTTACAGAATTAAGTCCTTAGTTTATTTGCAGGCAAAAAAATCCTTAGGTTAAGTAGATTTAATAAATAAACTAACTATTGACATGTATTAAGAAACAGTTTTTGTTCATAGTAGGCAGTATTTTAGAGTAACTTAGTCCCAGAAACTTGGTCTTGGTACAGATTGACATATTTCTTATGGTGTATTGAACTATCGTTTACATTGTTGAATATATATATATATATATATATGAGATAAAGTGATAAATTACATACATAATGTAATATCTTACATAGTTGTAGTAAACGTTTTCGGTAAAAATTAACTAACAGCAGGATCTTAGTGTAAGTTGGTATACACTAAGTCTTATTGTTTTGTCTACACAGACTGTTCTACGTATTCGCTAGGTGGCAGGCTTTTTTGGGTTCATGCGAGCTTAGTAGATAGAACATAGTTAGCAAGTATATTAGTGTCAAAATTTAATTGAAACCTAAATAATCTAGCCAAATGTGTTATTTTGAACACAGAAAGCAGCCCTATTCAAGGCTAACTTAACAAAGAGAGAACATCATAAACAACATTAATCTAACACAAAGTAACTAAATCTAAATTCTGTGATAGCACTGTGCAAATGGCAAGTAAAGGCAACCAAGCATTTAGTATGTGAGAGTTGTAGCAACTGGGTGGACAACTTTGTCAAGTTTGGGTGTGAGAAGTCCTGGGCTGAGGTTCAGATGGATAGTTTTAGTTTTGAGTGTAGGGGATGTGCAAAGAAGATAAAGGGACTAGAGGTGGAGAAGGAACAGCTGAGGCAGCTCACTTTGGCACTGTTGGGAAGTGAAGACATAAGTTGTGCCAGTGGTTCCAGTAGGGGGACAGTAGATGATAAAGTGGGGGGGGGCGATGAGAGAGATGCGAGGGAGAGCTCACCTCAGTCTGGGAGGAGGCTGAGAGGAGGTAAGGTGATAGGGTGGAAGGAGATGGGAGGGAAGGCGACAGGAGCGATGGAGATGGGAGCGAAGGAGATGGGAGGGAACAATGCAGGGGGAAGGTGATGGGAGCAAAGGGAACGAAGGCACCAGGACGTCAACATAGCCAGGAGATGGGAGGGAAAAGTGACATGTTGATGGGTGAGAGAGGGAGATGGACAACCTGCTGCCAGGTGACACAACTGCAGGACAGAATGCGATGGAAGGGTTCCGACGCAAGAAGAGTGATAGGCAGTGATAGAGGGGGTGAGGAGGAGAATTAGGGTGTTTGTGGGAGCACTAAATAAGGGGGACGATGTGGTGGTGGTTTGCTTTCCAGGGAAAAAATAGAGGCTATCACACAGAGTCATGACATGGAAGGCTTTGTTTTAGTACACGTAGGGACTAATAATGCAGAGAGGGAGGGTACAACTGCCATAGTTAAAAAATACAGGCAGTTAGGTCTTAGGACCATTACTATTTGTATTATATATAAATGACCTACCAGAATTAACTAAGTCTGAAACATTTATATTTGCAGACGACATCAAGATATTTAGAACAATTACAGATAAAAATTGCCAGGGCATTGTACAACACAACCTAAATATCTTAGAGCAGTAGAGTGATAAGTGGTTATTAAAATTTCATCCTCACAAATGACTATTGGTAAAAATAATGTTGAAGAAATTGAATATTCTATGACACTTAACACCACCATACATCGGCTCGACACAACGTGTTATTGTAGACACAACGCTATCCTTTATCAAGCTGTAAAATAATTTGTAGCACTTCCCAATTTTTAGACAAAGATGCGTTCTTACCATTATATAAAACAATGGTAAGAATGCATATTGACTACGCCATTGCAGTATGGTACCCTTAAAAAAGCACATTATTGCAATAGAAAACATCCAAAGAAGAGCAACCAAAGAATTACCAGGGATGAGAAACCTAACTTATATAGAAAGATTAAAATTACTGAAATTACCCTCATTAGCATATAGATGTTTACAAGATGATATGGTTAAATTTTTTTTTAATTATGCACAATTTATACGACATAAAATTATTTCCTTAAAGATCAAATACAAATATTAGAAAAAATGCTTTTCCTCACAGAATGGAAATCCCTCCCTGAAACAGTTGTACAGGCAAAATCCATAAATACTTTTAAAAACTGCCTGGACCAATTCTGGTTCAATCAGGAAATTCTCTATATAATTTTGAAGCACCTTTAAAAATTGGAACCGGAATTCTTAAACTATTAATAGATGATGATGAAGAGCTGATCAATGAGGCTTCATAAGAATCCTGCAATGAGAACCATCTTAAGGTATATTAAGATACGGTTAGTCAGAACACTTAAGCAGACATGGATTGAGCAGATAATTCTGTCAAGGATTTGACCAGTAATGGGAAACAGGGGTCATGGTTATCAAAATTGTCGGAGGATGGCAATTAACATGCTAGTTCAGCAGCTATGTAGGGAAGAGGAAGTTGGATTTGTGGGGATGTTTTGTTTGGAGGGCTGATATGTTCATGAGGGATGGGCTTCATCTAAGTGGAAAGGATGCAGCAGTGTTTGTGGATGAACTCTCAGCAGCAACAGTCGACAGTGGCATAGCATAAAAAATGGGTAGCATAAAAAAAAAATTTTTTTTAAATGTTTTTTATACTAGAAGCACAGGGGGTACTTAAATATGCCTCAAACGGGTCAAGAGACCTCTAGTACACACAAACCAGTAACAAAATGTCCGGAAAACATTTCTAAAGCTGGTTATAAATGTGCATGTTTAAATGCAAGGAACATAGTAAATAATAAAAACCATTTAAACATTAGGGTAGAAGATATTGACCCTCACATAATTGGTATAACCGAGTCATGGGCCAACAAAGACATATCAGATGCTGAATTAAGACTGACAGGATACGTAATGTTTAGGAGAGATCGAATAGGAAGATGGGGAGGGGGGAGTTATTTTATATATTAAAGAATCTATTCAGGCTTACGAAATAAAATTAGAAAGGGAAGCAGATTGCGATGAAGCTGTTTGGTGCAATACAGTCAGGAAATTCAATATTAACTATTGGATTAGTTTACCAAAGTGCAAATATAAACGAAACGAAGAGGATAACACAAAATACAAAACGTTATAAAGAGGAAGTGAGTAAAGGGGAATGTATCATAATGTTTTTAACCATGGACACATACAATGGAAATATCTAGAGAGTACAAGGGGTGAGGACCAACAGTTTCTACTTTTACAACAGGACAGCTTCAACACGTGCTAGAACCAACCAGGGGAGAGAATGTATTAGATGTAGTTTTATCTTCACAAAATGAATTAGTGGACAGTGTCAAAATACATGAACCATCGTGTAACAGTGATCATAATCAAATACATTTTTGAAATTAAAGTAAAATCAGAAAATAAAAATAAAAAAATACAGGAGAAACTTCCGCAAAGGTAAATATAAAAATATGAGAAAATACTTAGCAAAGCTAGATTGGAATAACATGCTGATGAATAAGACAGCAATCGAATGTTGGAACATACTCAAATATGAAATTGAGAGTGTCATTGATCAATTTGTTGCCTTGAAAAAAACAAGGAAAACAGTATAAAAAAAACACTTGTCAAAAGAAGCTATTAGAAAAATAGCATACAAGGAAACTATGTGGAGGGTTTACAGGCGTACTTGAAAAGATGAAGACTACACAAATTACAAAGAGGCACATAATGCAGCTATGACTGAAATTAGACAAACTAAAAAGGTTCGAGAAATAAGTCAGGGAATTACAGACAGTTCTGGAATAATTTTAGTTGCTCTTCTCTGTATTCTTTCAAGCGTATCTATATCCTTCTTACGATAATGGTCTCCACGCTTGTATACAGTACTCTAAATGAGGCCTAACTATTACTTTATACAGAGGAATAATTAGCTTTTTTCCTTGTATGTTATATTTCTCCTAATCAACCCAAGAATTTGATTACCGTTTGAAGCTGCAATACCACACTGCTCTGAAGCTTTCATATCAGCACTTATTGTTACTCCTAAGAGTTTAATATCCGTGATTTGTAAATTATTAGAAAGTTAATTAAAGACCATATGGTGGACTTCCTAGTTAGGCATAAATTATTAAATCCATCTCAACCTGGATTCCTAAATGTGAGGTCATGCTTAACAAATATGTTACGTTTTTTGGAAGAAATCACTAAGTGGATAGACGAGGGATTGCCAGTAGATAGTATCTACTTAGATTTTCAGAAACTTTTCAACAAAGTGCCACAGCAAAGATTATTACTTAAATTAAAAGCCAACAGTGTCATATTGCAGATGACACAAAAGTGTTTAGAAAGGTTATCAATGATGGTGATAAACAACATTTACAAAATGATCTAGACAAATTAGTTAAATGGTCTGAAAATTGGCAGATGTTATTCAATTTTGGGAAATGTTAATGCCTACACACAGGACACGGGAACTTGGATGTAAACTATAAAATGGGAAATACTGTTCTAGGTACTAACGTAAAAGAGAAGGACTTAGGAGTAACAATAAGTGCTGATATGAAAGCTTCAGAGCAGTGTGGTATTGCAGCTTCAAACGGTAATCAAATTTTTGGGTTGATTAGGAGAAATATAACATACAAGGAAAAAAGCTAATTATTCCTCTGTATAAAGTAATAGTTAGGCCTCATTTAGAGTACTGTATACAAGCGTGGAGACCATTATCGTAAGAAGGATATAGATACGCTTGAAAGAATACAGAGAAGAGCAACTAAAATTATTCCAGAACTGTGAGACCTTAGTTATGAAGAACACCTGAAAGAATGTGGTTTAACAACCCTAGAGACAAGGAGGTTAAGAGGAGATCAAATTGAAGTTTTTAAGATATTGAGTGGGAGTTTATGATGTAATTTCTGGAATGTTTATCAAAGCCAACATTCAAAATCCATAATTTGTGCATTTTCTTACATTAATGGGCATATATTTCAAGCAAGTAAATGTATTTTTTTACAAATCACGGTACAATATGCAAAACAAAAAACTCATAAATGCATAACACTAACATAAAATTAAAGATTAAAAAAGATTTAACATAAAATGTGTCAAATAATTTAGCACGAGTCAATGTTAAGATGGATAAAGTAAATGCACCATTTTAGGAGGAAACATATGCAGGAGTAACTGGTTAAATAGTTCCACTTTAAAATTCCACAAACACTTTATAAACTGTATTTGGATGACTGTGAGTGTTGAAGTGTTCCCATGTGTGCTGTATTTGGATGACTGTGAGTGTTGAAGTATTCCCATGTGTGCTGTATTTGGATGACTGTGCAGTGTTGAAGTATTCCCATGTGTGCTGTATTTGGATGACTGTGAGTGTTGAAGTGTTCCCATGTGTGCTGTATTTGGATGACTGTGCAGTGTTGAAGTATTCCCATGTGTGCTGTATTTGGATGACTGTGAGTGTTGAAGTGTTCCCATGTGTGCTGTATTTGGATGACTGTGCAGTGTTGAAGTATTCCCGTGTGTGCTGTATTTGGATGACTGTGCAGTGTTGAAGTATTCCCATGTGTGCTGTATTTGGATGACTGTGCAGTGTTCAAGTATTCCCATGTGTGCTGTATTTGGATGACTGTGAGTGTTGAAGTGTTCCCATGTGTGCTGTATTTGGATGACTGTGAGTGTTGAAGTATTCCCATGTGTGCTGTATTTGGATGACTGTGCAGTGTTGAAGTATTCCCATGTGTGCTGTATTTGGATGACTGTGAGTGTTGAAGTGTTCCCATGTGTGCTGTATTTGGATGACTGTGCAGTGTTGACGTATTCCCATGTGTGCTGTATTTGGATGACTGTGAGTGTTGAAGTGTTCCCATGTGTGCTGTATTTGGATGACTGTGCAGTGTTGAAGTATTCCCGTGTGTGCTGTATTTGGATGACTGTGCAGTGTTGAAGTATTCCCATGTGTGCTGTATTTGGATGACTGTGCAGTGTTGAAGTATTCCCATGTGTGCTGTATTTGGATGACTGTGAGTGTTGAAGTGTTCCCATGTGTGCTGTATTTGGATGACTGTGAGTGTTGAAGTATTCCCATGTGTGCTGTATTTGGATGACTGTGAGTGTTAAAGTATTCCCGTGTGTGCTGTATTTGGATGACTGTGCAGTGTTGAAGTATTCCCATGTGTGCTGTATTTGGATGACTGTGAGTGTTGAAGTGTTCCCATGTGTGCTGTATTTGGATGACTGTGAGTGTTGAAGTATTCCCGTGTGTGCTGTATTTGGATGACTGTGAGTGTTGAAGTATTCCCATGTGTGCTGTATTTGGATGACTGTGAGTGTTAAAGTATTCCCATGTGTGCTGTATTTGGATGACTGTGAGTGTTAAAGTATTCCCATGTGTGCTGTATTTGGATGACTGTAAGTGTTAAAGTATTCCCGTGTGTGCTGTATTTGGATGACTGTAAGTGTTAAAGTATTCCCGTGTGTGCTGTATTTGGATGACTGTGCAGTGTTGAAGTGTTCCCATGTGTGCTGTATTTGGATGACTGTAAGTGTTAAAGTATTCCCATGTGTGCTGTATTTGGATGACTGTGAGTGTTAAAGTATTCCCATGTGTGCTGTATTTGGATGACTGTGCAGTGTCGAAGTATTCCCGTGTGTGCTGTATTTGGATGACTGTGAGTGTTGAAGTATTTCCATGTGTGCTGTATTTGGATGACTGTGAGTGTTGAAGTGTTCCCATGTGTGCTGTATTTGGATGACTGTGCAGTGTTGAAGTATTCCCATGTGTGCTGTATTTGGATGACTGTAAGTGTTAAAGTATTCCCATGTGTGCTGTATTTGGATGACTGTAAGTGTTAAAGTATTCCCGTGTGTGCTGTATTTGGATGACTGTGCAGTGTTGAAGTATTCCCATGTGTGCTGTATTTGGATGACTGTGAGTGTTGAAGTATTCCCATGTGTGCTGTATTTGGATGACTGTGAGTGTTGAAGTGTTCCCATGTGTGCTGTATTTGGATGACTGTGCAGTGTTGAAGTATTCCCATGTGTGCTGTATTTGGATGGATGTGAGTGTTGAAGTGTTCCCATGTGTGCTGTATTTGGATGACTGTGAGTGTTGAAGTATTCCCATGTGTGCTGTATTTGGATGACTGCAGTGTTGAAGTATTCCCATGTGTGCTGTATTTGGATGACTGTGAGTGTTGAAGTGTTCCCATGTGTGCTGTATTTGGATGACTGTGCAGTGTTGAAGTATTCCCATGTGTGCTGTATTTGGATGACTGTAAGTGTTAAAGTATTCCCATGTGTGCTGTATTTGGATGACTGTGCAGTGTCGAAGTATTCCCGTGTGTGCTGTATTTGGATGACTGTGAGTGTTGAAGTATTTCCATGTGTGCTGTATTTGGATGACTGAGTGTTGAAGTGTTCCCATGTGTGCTGTATTTGGATGACTGTGCAGTGTTGAAGTATTCCCATGTGTGCTGTATTTGGATGACTGTAAGTGTTAAAGTATTCCCATGTGTGCTGTATTTGGATGACTGTAAGTGTTAAAGTATTCCCGTGTGTGCTGTATTTGGATGACTGTGCTGTGTTGAAGTATTCCCATGTGTGCTGTATTTGGATGACTGTAAGTGTTAAAGTATTCCCATGTGTGCTGTATTTGGATGACTGTGCAGTGTTGAAGTATTCCCGTGTGTGCTGTATTTGGATGACTGTGAGTGTTGAAGTATTCCCATGTGTGCTGTATTTGGATGACTGTGAGTGTTGAAGTGTTCCCATGTGTGCTGTATTTGGATGACTGTGCAGTGTTGAAGTATTCCCATGTGTGCTGTATTTGGATGACTGTGAGTGTTGAAGTGTTCCCATGTGTGCTGTATTTGGATGACTGTGCAGTGTTGAAGTATTCCCATGTGTGCTGTATTTGGATGACTGTGCAGTGTTGAAGTATTCCCATGTGTGCTGTATTTGGATGACTGTAAGTGTTAAAGTATTCCCATGTGTGCTGTATTTGGATGACTGTGCAGTGTTTAAGTATTCCCGTGTGTGCTGTATTTGGATGACTGTGAGTGTTGAAGTATTCCCATGTGTGCTGTATTTGGATGGATGTGAGTGTTGAAGTGTTCCCATGTGTGCTGTATTTGGATGACTGTGAGTGTTGAAGTATTCCCATGTGTGCTGTATTTGGATGACTGTGCAGTGTTGAAGTATTCCCATGTGTGCTGTATTTGGATGACTGTGAGTGTTGAAGTGTTCCCATGTGTGCTGTATTTGGATGACTGTGCAGTGTTGAAGTATTCCCATGTGTGCTGTATTTGGATGACTGTAAGTGTTAAAGTATTCCCATGTGTGCTGTATTTGGATGACTGTGCAGTGTCGAAGTATTCCCGTGTGTGCTGTATTTGGATGACTGTCAGTGTTGAAGTATTTCCATGTGTGCTGTATTTGGATGACTGTGAGTGTTGAAGTGTTCCCATGTGTGCTGTATTTGGATGACTGTGCAGTGTTGAAGTATTCCCATGTGTGCTGTATTTGGATGACTGTAAGTGTTAAAGTATTCCCGTGTGTGCTGTATTTGGATGACTGTGCTGTGTTGAAGTATTCCCATGTGTGCTGTATTTGGATGACTGTAAGTGTTAAAGTATTCCCATGTGTGCTGTATTTGGATGACTGTGCAGTGTTGAAGTATTCCCGTGTGTGCTGTATTTGGATGACTGTGAGTGTTGAAGTATTCCCATGTGTGCTGTATTTGGATGACTGTGAGTGTTGAAGTGTTCCCATGTGTGCTGTATTTGGATGACTGTGCAGTGTTGAAGTATTCCCATGTGTGCTGTATTTGGATGACTGTGAGTGTTGAAGTGTTCCCATGTGTGCTGTATTTGGATGACTGTGCAGTGTTGAAGTATTCCCATGTGTGCTGTATTTGGATGACTGTGCAGTGTTGAAGTATTCCCATGTGTGCTGTATTTGGATGACTGTAAGTGTTAAAGTATTCCCATGTGTGCTGTATTTGGATGACTGTGCAGTGTTTAAGTATTCCCGTGTGTGCTGTATTTGGATGACTGTGAGTGTTGAAGTATTCCCATGTGTGCTGTATTTGGATGACTGTGAGTGTTGAAGTGTTCCCATGTGTGCTGTATTTGGATGACTGTGCAGTGTTGAAGTATTCCCATGTGTGCTGTATTTGGATGACTGTGAGTGTTGAAGTGTTCCCATGTGTGCTGTATTTGGATGACTGTGCAGTGTTGAAGTATTCCCATGTGTGCTGTATTTGGATGACTGTGAGTGTTGAAGTATTCCCATGTGTGCTGTATTTGGATGAATGTGAGTGTTGAAGTATTCCCATGTGTGCTGTATTTGGATGAATGTGAGTGTTGAAGTATTCCCATGTGTGCTGTATTTGGATGACTGTGAGTGTTGAAGTATTCCCATGTGTGCTGTATTTGGATGACTGTGAGTGTTGAAGTATTCTCATGTGTGCTGTATTTGGATGACTGTGCAGTGTTGAAGTATTCCCATGTGTGCTGTATTTGGATGACTGTGAGTGTTGAAGTATTCCCATGTGTGCTGCAGGTAACGTAGACCTGTGGATCGGAGGCGTCAGCGAGGACTTGGTGGAGGGTGCCCGCATCGGTCCTACCTTCATGTGTATCATTACGGACCAGTTCAGGAGACTGCGTGCAGGAGACAGGTACACGGATGATTATTTCTTAATTTGTTGCTCTTTAGTCAGACCATACATGTCAACGTTACCACTTTCGGGTGGAAAATACTGCTTTTTCCCCTGGTCCCACTTTTTTGATGAAATGTCCTGCTTTTTATGTAATTTTCAGAAATAATCACAATTCACGGTCAAATAGATCTATTTGTTGTACACAAGGCCTGGGGTATTTGTTGTACATGAGGCCTTGAGTATTTGTTGTACATGAGGCCTTGAGTATTTGTTGTACATAAGGCCTTGAGTATTTGTTGTACATGAGGCCTTGAGTATTTGTTGTACATGAGGCCTTGAGTATTTGTTGTACATAAGGCCTTGATATAAAAGACTGGCTGTAGACAGCAGTGGATGCCTATGAATGTGTAGTCTTTACACAGTAATTGCAGCATGGCTGAAGTTGAGTTGGTGATGGAATGAACAGGTCTGCCAGTGGGTGGATTGTGTGGTCTGCCAGGGGGTGGGGTGTGAGATCTGCCAGGGGGTGGAGTGTTAGGTCTGCCAATGGTGGAGTGTGATGTGTACCAGGTGGTGGAGTGTAAGGTCTGCCAGGGGCAGGGTTGAAAAAATCTTGATTTTTTTTTTTTTTTTTTTTTTTTTTAATCTGGTATATAGATATTTATATAGATGTTTAAATTTGTAAACTCTTTCAAACATGTTATATTCAAATCGATTTGGGTTCTTGTCTTAACAGAGGGTACAAGATTTTTGCTTATAGGGGCAGGGTTGAAAAAATCTTGATTTTTTTTAAATAAAAAAAATCGGATTTTTTTTTATTTAAATCGGATTTTTTTTTTTTTTTAATCTGGTATATAGATATTTATATAGATGTTTAAATTTGTAAACTCTTTCAAACATGTTATATTCAAATCGATTTGGGTTGTTGTCTTAACAGAGGGTACAAGATTTTTGCTTATAAAGACATTAGACAATGTCCACAAGGCCTCACCCCCTGTAGTTGCATAATCTGTCTTGGAAAGAAAAGCATGCTGTGTCTGTGGCTGTAGCAGTGGTAATTATTGTTTGCCTACAGGGTAGATTAGCACCTGTCCAGGGCTCTGTGTACTCTAAGGGTCTCTAACCAGAATACAAACTGGTACAGTATTAAACAACTGAGTCAACATACTGAATTGGTAACAACTAGCACAAGCTATACGTGGACTTTAACTCAGGGCTTCTGTGTTGAAAAGATACTTCCTCTGGAAGACAAGTTTGTGTGGCTTCACTACATTCAGACAAGGAATAGCTCAAACATACACAATGTCATAAAATATTTGACTATCAGGCTATCTGGTGACAATACAGCTACACAAGTGTGCGCACTTTGTGTTTTGTATTAAAAACATACAAAACTTTGTTGATCTCGATGCTTGTAAACAATTATTTGTGTTAAATTCATATAAATCAGCGATTAAAAAAACCGGAAGTAAAAAAATCATAAATCAATGATTTTTTATTTGGAGCGATTTAAATCATGATTTAAATCAATGATTTACATCAAATGATTTAAATCAAACAATCCTGGCCAGGGGTGGAGTGTGAGGTCTGCCAGGGGGTGGAGTGTGAGGTCTGCCAGGGGGTGGAGTGTGAAGTCTGCCAGGTGGTGGGGTGTGAGGTCTGCCAGGGGATTGAGTTTGAGGTCTGCCAGGGGGTGGAGTGTGAGGTCTGCTAGGGGGTGGACTGTGAGGTCTGCCAAGGGGTGAGGTGTGAGGTCTGCCATGGGGTGGAGTGTGAGGTCTGCCAGGGGTTGGATTGTGTGCTCTGCCAGGGGGTGGAGTGTGAGGTCTGCTAGGGGGTGGACTGTGAGGTCTGCCAAGGTGTGAGGTGTGAGGTCTGCCATGGGGTGGAGTGTGAGGTCTGCCAGGGGGTGGAGTGTAAGGTCTGGCAGGGGGTGGGGTGTGAGGTCTGCCAGGAGTGGAGTGTGAGGTCTGCCAGGGGGTGGAGTGTGAGGCCTGCCAGGGGTTGGATTGTGAGGTCTGCCAGGTGGTAGGGTGTGAGGTCTGCCAGAGGGGTTGAGTGTGAGGTCTGCCAGGGGGTGGAGTGTGAGGTCTGCCAGGGGGTGGAGTGTAAGGTCTGCCAGGGTGTGGAGTGTGAGGTCTGCCATGGAGTGGGGTGTGAGGTCTGCCAGGGGTGGAGTGTGAGGTCTGCCAGGGGGTGGAGTGTGAGGTCTGCCAGGGGGAGGAGTGTGAAGTGTGCCAGGGGGTGGAGTGTGAGGTCTGCCAGGGGGAGGAGTGTGAAGTGTGCCAGGGGGTGGAGTGTGAGGTCTGCCAAGGGGAGGAGTGTGAAGTCTGTCTGCCAGGGGGTGGATGTCAAGTGCCTTGGGCCATAGAGTACAGTATAAGTTACCTCTATGCATTTCCCAAAACACCAGAGAGAGTTTACTTTCAAGCTTCATTTGAACCTGTATCTTTATTATATCAATTATAATAAAGATGATTTATTAAAACAATTACAGTACAACAAAAAGGCTCACATTTACAATAAAAATGCAAACATCTTTTGTCACAGTGTGTTAAAAACTGCATAGAAAATGAACCAGTATTAAGTAGATACTTATCAAACCATATAGTAAATTATTTAAACTCTTAAACCTGTTTATTTGTTTTCTGTGTAATATGCATGATTAGGTTTAACTGCTGTTGTAAAAAATTTTATCCAGTTGTAATTACAACAGTTATAATCAAATGTCATCATTTATATATGAGACTTATTAAAAAGCACACAAATTTTAAATTACCAAAACAATGTTTCAGATTCTGGTATGAGAACCCTGGAGTGTTCAGTCCGGCCCAGCTGAATGAACTGAAGCAAGCGAACCTGGCCAGAGTGATCTGTGACAATTCAGATGCCATCAAACAGGTTCAACAGGATGTGTTTGTTATGGCAAAGTACCCACAAGGCTTCCATCAGTGCGACGGGGAAGACATACCAAGACTGGATCTCAAAGTCTGGACACATTGCTGTGAAGGTAAGTCCCTCTGGGGGGGGGGAGCACTCAGCATTGCATTGCCAGTATACCATCTTTCAGACAAATTCCACGGTTTTTGGGTATGTTTTCTGCATCCAACACACGTTAATGCACGCAATGCGTTTAGGGTATCAATTCACACTTATTGTGTAAATAAGAGTATATATTTTTATGTCTCATACTTTAATTAATATTAATATATGAATAAAATATGTTTGTGAATTAATCTATATCACATATCATGAAACAATGCCTAGCTTACACGTTAAAGGTTTTGGTTTTACTCCATCAAATTGAAAATTGTATAATTTTGTGTAACTTATGGAGTGTGACTCCTGTCCACGGAAAGGATGTATATTTCAATTCTCTCAACATGAAAAGGATATCTTTTTGGTAGAAACAACGTGATTGGGGGGCTCAGTTAGATAAATTATCAAGGATGGGGTGTTGGCAATGTACTGAGTGGCCCCCTGGGCACGAGGTGTGGACATTTGTAGTGAAAGGTAGACTGGACGCAGGGTGTGAGCATCATGGTTCATTTAAATCATTTGATATAAATCAGCGAATTAAATCACTCAAATACATTTATTTATTTCTGATTTATATGTAACACCAAGAAAAGTTATGTTCTTACATACATCGCAACAAACTTATATACATATGTTTTATAATACAAAATCATAAAAAGCACGCACTAACATATAATATTTATTTTAAATAAATTTTTTTTTTTCGAATCATAAAATTTTTCAACCCTGGTGAGCACATTGCCGTTGGGGTAGGTAGACTGGACCTTTGGTGTGCACATTGGTCAGGGTAAGAAGACTGATCACATGACTGCATGCAGAGCTTACGTACACGTCTAGACAGACATGAGTTGTGTGTTTCCATCTTTGTAATATTCCTGCTGCCACACGCATCACTGATTGTTGTAGATTGCTCTCGGTCAGGTGACTTCCGTACACTGACGAAACATTTCCGCAAGAGGCGTTCGACGGATTACAGTGAGCCAGCCGATCCAATGAGAGATGACCCAGTGTCCACGGATGTCCCCAGCAACCCTTCCCAAGAGACACCCAATGAAATAGGGAGTCAACCCACGATTAACTTTAAGGCTGAGCTGGCGAAGTTGTCCAATCATGTTATGGACAGGGTGGACAGTCGCATTGAGGGGGTAGAGGAGACAATGGTGTCAATGAACAGAGCCATTCGCAGACTCTCCAGGAAGGTAACGTAATAGCAACAAGCCCTAATATCATGAGGCAACATTTACCGTATTCTACCTAACAAGAGCACAGTAGGCTTGAAAAAATTTTGGCTAATGATAAATGTCAAGGAATCTGTTCTTATAAGTGTACAAAAAAAATTTTTTTGCCAACTGTTTAACACCAGATGGCGACACTTTTCGGTTGTTCCACACTAGTCTAATTACAATAATTATGGATCCTACTGATTAAAAAAGGCGGTGTACACTAATTAGGGCATGTACACTTAATAGGTCGACTATGGTATCTGCATCTTTGAGGTCCATTCTCAATTCGATATTTTGCTCATCTCGTTTCAGAATCATTTCACACACTTTTAACGAAATCATCAGACAAAGTATTAAATTCTCTTTGACTGTATCCGGTCAAAATTCGGCGAGAAAAGGATAAAGATGGTCCAGTTCTGTTTTGACATTAGGCTATTCACACTTTCACAAGTCACTTGATCTAATGATCAATCAATTCTTTCAATTATTTTAACTGCGCACATTACTCAAAACTATTCACACTTTACACGTTTGAATATCAACAAGACTGATTTGTGATGGCCTAAATGAACGGAGGAGGCAGGTTTAACACAGACCTTTCAAGTTGAACTAGTCTTAAACTGTGAGACTGAACCTATGCACTAATGTTAGTGTCAACCAGATACACTGCCATGGACAAAGTCATTGCAACAGTGATAATGAACTTCAGTGTTGGTAAATATACTGCTACTAAGATCAGCTGTTGATTAGATAAATATGTTTTGCAGGTGAAACTCCTGCAGGAGAGAGTTGGGCAACCGGAAGGTGAGGAGGATGAGGGAGATGTGGAGGAGGAGCCTACTGCCCGTCCTCAGCCTCCCGCAGACTCTACAGGCTGTGTGGCCATTAATGGGGGAGCACACAGGGACGGGGAGAGCTGGAAGGAGGGAGACTGCACCTCATGCAACTGTCAGGTAACAGCACGGCATGTAACGAGTCATGTCTCGTTCATCTGTTCTTCCATAATCTGCTTTCTTCAGTAATCTGCATGCTTTTGTGTGGGACCAATCTGCATGCTTTTGTGTGGGACCAATCCGAGTGAACTGTACAGTGACTTCTCTCTACAAGGACCACTGATGTAAGAAACATCCACTAAGGAACCACTTTGATATCCCCGTTCTGGCCTGCACTGTTCTGTGTAGTCATAGGTATAAGAAGCATCGGATATATGGAACAATACATATTAATCAACTATAGAGCAAGTCCACTGTATTTGCTTAATTATTCCGTGCTTCAACAGCATTAATCCAGCTAAAATCATTGGGAACCAACGTGTGTAGATAAACGAGACATAACTGTATAACAACACTAGAAGCATACTCTAATATAAACGCTATTGACACTTTCCATAATATCAACATTTATTGTCTTCTTTAAAATCTTCAGTTTCGTCTTGAACTGTTAGTGTTGTGCAATTGTCTGTTGTGTGAGATACACAAATGTATGGCAATTATTTATTTTTCTGTGTTGCCAGTGGGGGTCACCAACCCAATGTCAGCCCTCCATCAGTGTCAGTACAACGTTTCCATGTCATCATATTTAAACTTACATGATTATATGACAAACACATAACTGAATCCACTTACAAACTTATTTTATAAATAAATCACTGTGGCTGTCTTGTTTCAGAATGGTGAAGTGGGTTGCATCACCGAGGCGTGTCCACTGCCAGAGTGTCGCTATCCAACCAAACTAGCTGGACACTGCTGTCCCGTGTGTCGCTGACCGGTCTCGTCTAAGTGCATGTTATCATTGACATTAGTGACTAAAATATACTTGGTGCTTACCTGGTGAACACAGTCACATTGTTACTTGTTTGCATGACGGAACTGATGACAATACTCACTTGGGTCAGATCAGCGAAAGTATCCCAAACTGGATATGGTCATTTATTTACATGGTAAGTTCTTGTATGTTTTAAGGTGCCATACAGACATGAAAAGAATATACTTGCATAGGAATTCCACTAAGGTTATATTTTATAGGTTTTCTACTAGATTTACATGATGTAATATGCGCTTTGCCTCCTTAACACATCTAATATTACTAACATTATAACATGCTCATTTTTAAATACATTTTAAAATAAATTCGTAAAAACCTGATAATGTTAGCTGTAGGCCTACTCGTCAAACTTTTGTATAGCGCTTGCAGATAATTTGTATATAAATAGTCTTTATTTTCATACCAGGCTGCAAGCTATCTATGCTTATATTTGGCTCAATACAATTATTGTATAAGCAAAGCCTACAAATTTGTGTTGGTAGCATCATTCTATACACATGCACATCCAGCACATTGGGTAATGTTCACAAGCATTTAAAGTTACTTCCACTTTGTGATATAGCATCTTCCCAGTTCATGGAAGGTCTTAGTAGACCAAGTCTGCAAAATTTTATCCCCACAAAAAGTGCTTCCTTGCAAAATCTTTTAAAACGGGGAATTTTTCCCAGCATACTTGCAACCACTCGTGGGGAACATCATTCTACACAGTCTAAATAGCTTTGATTTGAGACTACGAAGACACTGATTACAAATAGCATATTTATTCACACCGTACATCAATCCTGGAAGGAAGTTGAACATTAAGCTTACATCTAAGTAACCGACATTGTGACAGCAATTACAGATGACAAGATAACGTATATGTACAAGTGACACTGTCAGTAGGAATCACGCTGGACGAGAGGGCTTCACTAACATCTTGGTGTGTTTGCCCTGCGCAATGAGGCTGCCTGTCTTGCTGTCCAGAATGTCTGTGATTGTGAAAGCGAGTGTTCGACCTAGCTTCAGTATCTTTGCATCGATCACAATTTCATCTCCAACCTTTGCTGGTTTTATATATCTACAAAAGATAACAGCTACATCACATTCACAGGCAACTTGGGAATACGACCTGCAGCCCGACAATTAGTGTTAGAGATTAATAATAAATGAAGGAATATTGCAAAGCAGATGATGAAGGCTTAAATTATCTCCTAAATTTTTTCGCTTGTCTCGTCTCAAGACTTATTTTGTGACAAATTTAACCTATCTAGTATCCACTATGATATGATAGCTTATTTGTATAAATTTTTTTAGTTTTGGTGATATCTTCAGACAAACTTCAAAAATTTTGCATAAAAATTGCAAAAGTGGGCTCTATGTACTACAACATACAGCTGTGTGTATTACGACACACAGCTCTTTGTACAACATACAGCTCTGTGTACTACGACACACAGCTCTGTGTACTACGACACAGCTCTGTGTACTACGACACACAGCTCTGTGTACTACGACACACAGCTCTGTGTACTACGACACACAGCTCTGTGTACTACGACACACAGCTCTGTGTACTACGACACACAGCTGTGTGTACTACAACATACAGCTCTGTGTACTACAACATACAGCTCTGTGTACTACGGCATACAGCTGTGTGTACTACGGCATACAGCTGTATGTACTACGACACACAGCTCTGTGTACTACGACACACAGTTCTGTGTACTACGACACACAGCTCTGTGTACTACGACACACAGCTCTGTGTACTACGACACAGCTCTGTGTACTACGACACACAGCTCTGTGTACTACAATACAGCTCTGTGTACTACGACACACAGCTCTGTGTACTACGACACAGCTCTGTGTACTACGACACACAGCTCTGTGTACTACGACACAGCTCTGTGTACTACGACACACAGCTATGTGTACTACGACACAGCTCTGTGTACTACGACACACAGCTCTGTGTACTACGACATACAGCTCTGTGTACTACGATATACAGCTGTGTGTACTACAACACACATGTTATTTCATGAATTAAGATGTAGACATAGAAAAAACTCAAATAACAAATATTTTTATAATAAACAAAAGTAGTAATATTTTTGTATGAATACCTAGTATAACATAATAGAAAAGGAAAGTATTGGCTTACCAAGAGTCCTACAGTAACACACATAATCACGTACTGTAATACACCCAAACTGTGTAGTAGACAAGTGTGAATATTCAAGTAACTCACGAAACACTGAGTTCAATGCTGACACCAGGAGCTGCCCAGTCACTCGTCATGAGTCCAGCCGTTGAGACAACGTCGACCAGTGTCGCCACCATGCCTCCGTGTAGTAGACCGTTACGATTCTCGTGCTGTTTCTTGACTATCATCTTACAGCAGCAGTTCCCATTTCCTCCTGACACAGCCTGCATCTGTGGAACGCCCATCAAACAGAGTAACCTTTTACAAGTCCCGCACTGGAACACACAGGGCCAGTTCTGGTAGTAAACAAATAAGTTCTTACATAACACAATATCCAGTCCTTGGGACTGTTCAAGGCACTTTACACTTCACCCCCTGCCAGACCTATTCCTTTACACTTCACCCCCTGGCAGACCTGTTCATTTCAAGTTGACTTCTCTGGGAAGCATTCAGTCACGCTGCCATTACTGCACAAAGACTGTTCACATATATTACCCACCACTGTCTATTGCCGGGTACTCAATTATTGGTTGAGAGTCCAATGTAATAACTATGTAACCACTAAGCTACTGTGCCCTACTACACAATGTAACAACTAAGTAACCACTACACTACTGTGCCCTACTACACAATGTAACAACTAAGTAACCACTACGCTACTGTGCCACACAATGCAACAACTAAGTAACCACTACACTACTGTGCCCTACTACACAATGTAACAACTAAGTAACCACTATGCTACTGTGCCCTACTACACAATGTAACAACTAAGTAACCACTACGCTACTGTGCCCTACTACACAATGTAACAACTAAGTAACCACTACGCTACTGTGCCCTGCTACACAATGCAACAACTAAGTAACCACTACGCTACTGTGCCCTACTACACAATGTAACAACTAAGTAACCACTATGCTACTGTGCCCTACTACACAATGTAACAACTAAGTAACCACTACGCTACTGTGCCCTACTACACAATGTAACAACTAAGTAACCACTACGCTACTGTGCCACACAATGCAACTAAGTAACCACTACGCTACTGTGCCCTGCTACACAATGCAACAACTAAGTAACCACTATGCTACTGTGCCCTGCCACACAATGCAACAACTAAGTAACCACTACGCTACTGTGCCCTGCTACACAATGCAACAACTAAGTAACCACTACGCTACTGTGCCCTACTACACAATGTAACAACTAAGTAACCACTACGCTACTGTGCCCTACTACACAATGTAACAACTAAGTAACCACTACACTACTGTGCCCTACTACATAATGTAACAACTAAGTAACCACTACGCTACTGTGCCCTACTACACAATGTAACAACTAAGTAACCACTACGCTACTGTGCCACACAATGCAACAAGTAAGTAACCACTACGCTACTGTGCCCTGCTACACAATGCAACAACTAAGTAACCACTACGCTACTGTGCCCTACTACACAATGTAACCACTACGCTAATGTGCCCTACTACACAATGTAACAACTAAGTAACCACTACACTACTGTGCCCTACTACACAATGTAACAACTAAGTAACCACTACACTACTGTGCCCTACTACACAATGTAACAACTAAGTAACCACTACACTACTGTGCCCTACTACACAATATAACAACTAAGTAACCACTACACTACTGTGCCCTACTACACAATGTAACAACTAAGTAACCACTACGCTACTGTGCCCTACTACACAATGTAACAACTAAGTAACCACTACGCTACTGTGCCCTACTACACAATGTAACAACTAAGTAACCACTACGCTACTGTGCCCTGCTACACAATGCAACAACTAAGTAACCACTACGCTACTGTGCCCTGCCACACAATGCAACAACTAAGTAACCACTACGCTACTGTGCCCTGCTACACAATGCAACAACTAAGTAACCACTACGCTACTGTGCCCTACTACACAATGTAACAACTAAGTAACCACTACGCTACTGTGCCCTACTACACAATGTAACAACTAAGTAACCACTACACTACTGTGCCCTACTACACAATGTAACAACTAAGTAACCACTACACTACTGTGCCCTACTACACAATGTAACAACTAAGTAACCACTACACTACTGTGCCCTACTACACAATGTAACAACTAAGTAACCACTACGCTACTGTGCCACACAATGCAACAACTAAGTAACCACTACACTTCTGTGCCCTACTACACAATGTAACAACTAAGTAACCACTACACTACTGTGCCCTACTACACAATGTAACAACTAAGTAACCACTACGCTACTGTGCCACACAATGCAACAACTAAGTAACCACTACGCTACTGTGCCCTGCTACACAATGCAACAACTAAGTAACCACTACACTACTGTGCCCTACTACACAATGTAACAACTAAGTAATCACTACGCTACTGTGCCACACAATGCAACAACTAAGTAACCACTACGCTACTGTGCCCTGCTACACAATGCAACAACTAAGTAACCACTACGCTACTGTGCCCTACTACACAATGTAACAACTAAGTAACCACTACGCTACTGTGCCACACAATGCAACAACTAAGTAACCACTACGCTACTGTGCCCTGCTACACAATGCAACAACTAAGTAACCACTACACTACTGTGCCCTGCTACACAATGCAACAACTAAGTAACCACTACGCTACTGTGCCCTACTACACAATGTAACAACTAAGTAACCACTACGCTACTGTGCCACACAATGCAACAACTAAGTAACCACTACGCTACTGTGCCCTGCTACACAATGCAACAACTAAGTAACCACTACGCTACTGTGCCCTGCTACACAATGTAACAACTAAGTAACCACTACGCTACTGTGCCCTACTACACAATGTAACAACTAAGTAACCACTACGCTACTGTGCCCTGCTACACAATGTAACAACTAAGTAATCACTACGCTACTGTTTTTAGTGTTGTTCTAAGAAGGCACATTAATATTGTGGTAAATTTGCCAGTTTTGACGTCATCATGTTTGCAAGAAATGTAAAAGTTTTAAAAAGTACATGGTGCTGACCACAGCTGTTCAACATGTTGGCAACACGATGATGTAGTCCAGTCAATCTGTTGCTAAACCTAAAACAAGTTATTTTGTTGGTCAAGAAATTTTTATTTAAGTCTGTGTTAGTAATTTTATATTGTAATATTATATACTGTAATATTGAGCCAAATGAGCACGATGAGGAGTTCGTTATGCATTTATTTAATGTTGATGAGTTCAGAAATTTGCATAATGGTGACATACAGTCATTCTCTTTGTCATTCTCTTAGTACAAGGCAGGAAGTAACATATAAAATATCACACTGCAAAACTAATTTCAGACAATTATCTTTGGCATATGTTGGACCTAAAATCTGGAATACTTTTATTACAAATAAATATCTACAATACTGTACATCTATTCATAAAAAAGGATCAAACGTTTACTCTTGCACAATTTGTAAAAATATAGTATTTTCTGTTTTGAATGTATTTTATGTTATAATGCACCTTTGTGTAACCAGGTGCCCATTGCAGCACGGTTATATCCTACTCAGCCACTTCTCGTGGTGTATTCGGGCGTCTTTCTTTTACGTGGTGCATAATTTCACTGTGACACTGGTCTGTCTTTGGCGGCGCGAGCAAAAGAATGCTAGCCACGAAGTCGTGTTTGGCAAGTGTATTTGACTAAAGTAATCTATGAGATCACGGGATGATCCAGGGTGTGTACCAAACGACGATGTTACAATTGATGTTGTGCATGTACTGGTCATATATTTATATTATATTTCGACCTAAATGTTCGTTAATGTGAGTAATTCCACCGCGTTCCTCATTACCGCTCGTGTCACGTAAGCCAGATATGCCTCATATGGTAATGACAGACATGTAGCTATCTGTGTTTGTGTAATTAGCCAATTAGTAAGTGTACTCTAACAACGACCGTGTATTATGTAAACATGTTACCGACATTGTTATTGACGGATCATTGAGTAATTGATGCAAATCAAACCAAGTCACAGCTTCGCCCAGTGTATGGAGCGCTGTTGCAGGAATTATCGAATAATATACATTATGCCGATAGTACTGATACTGAGCCGTTGTGTGTATTGTCACACCACGGGTACATCTAGTCACTTTTAATTACACACATGTGAAAGGAACTTTGCTATTTGTATCGTGTGTGATATGTCCCATGCGGGATCTCAATGGATGTCTGCTTTTAGGGAGATGCAACGGGCCCAATAGAGAGCCAGGGACTTGGTCGTGTTGCTTTTGTTTTTTGTACTTGTCTTGAGCACTTAATAAAGATCGTTTTTTTTGGCATAAAGATCGTTGTTTTTTTGCATAAAGATTGTCATTGTCTTATAACCTAACGAGCCTGTTTTGGCCCATTACATTTTGGTACCAGAAGTGGGGTTTGGTTATATCTGTTGGGCGATAATTTTGGTATTGAAAGAATATTTTGTTTCCTTTTTCTCTCTCTTTTCCACAAACCAAACGCAACCCGACATAGCCCATTCGTCAGCACTCTACCATGGACGAGACGGATGAGATGGCAAACCTGAGAACTGAGCTCGCACAACTGCAAAAATATTGCGGCGACCAAGGGGCTGAGTTACAGCGCCTCACTCGAAGGAATGTCACCATGCTTCCATACAGGGAGAGGAAGCTCCGGAAGTATAGTGGTGTAGAGCCATTCGAGGATTGGGAGGCAGATGCTCAGGCAGCCATCAGTGGGTGTGGACTGACTATTGATCCCCACCCTGTCATCAGAGTCACAATAGGTGTTGTAGTATAATTAATGTAGTTATAATAGTGATCTGGACCCTGGTGTTTTTGTAAGTTGTCTTACGATGCAACAGAGGACGCTTGGTTGGACTGATTAAAAAGTGACAACGTGTAACTACTGGCTTGTCTCAAATAACGTCCTCCCGCGACATACCACATGGTGACAGAATTGGGATCTACACCAAATACTGCAGGAAATGTCGGTCTAGTAGTATACTGTATGGAAGAAATGTGAGAACGCTGCGAAGCAAGTACAAGCAGAGCCTGCGTAATAGTACAAGTTACCCAGCCGATTCAACAAGACGAGATGGCGGGAGCATCCGTCAAACCACCAGACACGTTAGAAGTGATGACAACTGGCAACTCAGCACACGCGTGGGAACGGTGGAAGAGGAGATTCCAGATCTACCTCCAAGCCACAGGGTCAACCGACAAGCCAGGAGAACAAAAAGTAGGCTTACTACTACATCATATTGGTGAAAATGGAATCGATATTTTCACTAATTTTACGTTTGAGCAGGCAGCGGACCAGAATGACTTAAATGCTGTCATTGCGAAATATGACCATTATTTTCACAAACGTGACCCGCAGTTGATGTTGCGAGAGAAGTACTGGCATTATTTGAAACGTGAACCAGGACAGACAATTGATTTGTGGGTAAACACTGTGCGTGAGAGAGCAAACGAGTGCGAGTTTCCTCCTGCATTTCACAAGCAGGCAGTGAGACACAAAATAACATTTGCGTGCACTAAAAACAGCGCCAAACTCAAACTGTACGATGCAGGCGCAGACATATCGTTGGACAACGCCTTCCAAATACTCTCGCTGAAGGAAGCTACATACCGCGAGCTGAGAGAGTCGAAAACCGCAAGAATTTATTACGTCAAGTGTAAACAAGGCTACGTGTTAAAAAGCACAACACAGTTTGTCGACCAGCGAGACAAACACACTCTAAAAGTAAACAAGAGATGTGGATACTGCAATACGCAGCACGTCTATGGGAAAAAGAACTGCCCAGCTGCCAAAAATAAATGTCAGCTATGCCAGAAAACCGGACATTTTCAAGTCGTCTGTTGGAGTGCGCGACGAGATTTGTTAGCTGGGTGGTTTCCAACATGTTTTTGTTAGCTGGGTGGTTCCAACATGATTTTGTTAGCTGGGTGGTTTCCAACATGTTTTTGTTAGCTGGGTGGTTTCCAACATGTTTCTGTTAGCTGGGTTGTTTCCAACATGTTTTTGTTAGCTGGGTGGTTGCAACATGTTTTTGTTAGTTGGGTGGTTCCAACATGTTTTTGTTAGCTGGGTGGTTCCAACATGTTTTTGTTAGCTGGGTGGTTCCAACATGTTTTTGTTAGTTGGGTGGTTCCAACATGTTTTTGTTAGCTGGGTGGTTCCAACATGATTTTGTTAGCTGGGTGGTTCCAACATGTTTTTGTTAGCTGGGTGGTTCCAACATGATTTTGTTAGCTGGGTGGTTCCAACATGTTTTTGTTAGTTGGGTGGTTCCAACATGTTTTTGTTAGTTGGGTGGTTCCAACATGTTTTTGTTAGTTGGGTGGTTCCAACATGTTTTTGTTAGTTGGGTGGTTCCAACATGTTTTTGTTAGTTGGGTGGTTCCAACACAACTAGCTAACACTGAACTTGAGTAAAACTTGCTATACAATATTCAGTAGACATCTGTATGGTACAAGCGTACCATTATTGTTACAGGATAAACAAATTTAATTGGTTAAATCAGTCAAATATCTTGGCATTTAACCGGACTGGACTGTAAACTATTATTGTGTTAACATATTAAAGTGAAACCAAAGGCATTGTTTTGAGCCTTTGCCCCTAAAGAGCGCCTAAAAATTGTGAAATTCTGGTGTTATGTCATTTTTCATGGAGGCTGACATATTCATCAGTGTTTGCAATTTTTACCAATCAGCGGCGAGCAGCCCCTTAACCCCCGACGCGGCTGGGACATAGGACGTGCGTATCACGTGTATTTTTAACGTGGCTGAGGAGTGTGCGGTTACATTTTTATTTGCTTTATATTGGATTTACACGCAGCAAAAATTATTACAATGCCGTACTGTGCAGCATTCGGATGTAAGCGTCATTCAGCGAAGTATAGAGAGTTGTCATTAAAGCCTGAAGCAGTACAGACAATCTTCCAGCATGTACCTCAGCTGAAGGCTTCGACAACACGCAAACACTCGATTAAGAGAACTGTCAAATCGGAACGAGAGGAGGTTGGTAAACAATGAATGAATGGACTATCTTGCCAAATAAGTTGATTTTAGACGCAAACAGCATGTCCACACTTATTGGCAAGTATGTGACTAAAATTGTCTACGATCAGGCATTTAAAATTGGAGTTGTGGGAGACCTAGTCAGCACTTTTGATGCCTGACACATGGCCAGCGTGGATAAGACGCTTCGATCGATTCAGAATCGTGTCATGTCTATCAAACCGCCAAGCGAAGGACAAAATTAGCACTTTGGTGTACACGATGGGGGATCAAGCTGAGGACATTTTGAACGACAAGACGCGCGAATTACGTCCAGCTGAAGGAGTCACTGAACACGTATTTCGGGGTTCGTCGAAACCTGATCATTGAACGAGCGAAGTTCAACAGACGCGTGCAACAGCCGGGTGAATCTGTGGATGTGTTCATTCAGGATTTATATCGACTGGCCAAACATTGCGATTACGGTGCCCTGAGAGAGCAGCTGATCCGGGACCGCATCGTAGTCGGGGTGATTGATGACGTGCTCTCCGACCAACTGCAGGCACAGGCCGACTTGACACTCGATCAATCAGTACAGGTCAGTCAGCAAGCTGAGGCCTGAAAGCAGCAGCGAAATGTCGTACACGGGGACACGAAACCAAACCCGGCGGCTATCGAATTCGTGAAGAGGGGTCAACAGTCAACGACGAGGGCTAATGCAGCCACGGCCAGAAACCACGGTGGGAAGTGCAAGTGGTGTGGCCAACAGCAGCATGACAGGAAGGTCTGTCATGCGAGACAAGCCACATGTCACAACTGTCAGAAAGTTGGCCATTTCAGGTCAGTTTGTCGGAGCACGCGCACAGCGTCGGCGATGTTTTCCTGGGGGAAATTAGAAACCAGGACGGCAGTATCTGGACAGCTGACATTACGGTAAATCACCCCAACAGGGTCACGTTCAAGCTGGACATGGGCGCAGCTGTATCGGTGCTGTCCGATAAAGTACCCATGTTACAACACCAGAAACTTACACCCGCTGAAAATACACTGAGAGGTCCAGGAGGCATCAAGCTTCGTATGTTGGGAACGCTGGTTGCGAAGTTGCAGTACAAGAACAAAACATGCAACGAAACGTTACACGTTATCGAAAACCAGCCAACTTCTCTCTTAGGTCGTGACGCTTGTTAGCAGCTCAACCTAATCAAACTGATGGTGGATGAGGTCGCTGTACACAAGGACTTTCCACAACTGTTTCACGGCCTTGGAAAGCTGAAGATGCAACACCATATCAATCTTCGAGACGACGCATGGCCGATATGCTTGTATGCTCCACGCAAAGTACCACATCCATTGCTTCTGAGAGTCGAAGGAGAGCTCCGAAGAATGGAACAGCAAGGGGTCATCTCTAAAGTGACCCAGCCAACAGATTGGTGCTCTGGAATGGTTGTTGTGCTGAAGGCAAACAGCAGGGTGAAGATTTGTGTTGATCTTACCCATCTGAACAAGGCGGTCAAGCGAGAAATACATCCGATGTCATCAGTCGAATAAAAAAAAAGCTGGGAAAAGCATCGGTATTCTCGAAGCTAGATGCGAATAGTGGCTTCTGGCAATTGCCATTGGATGAAGAGTCAAAACTGCTCACCACATTCATTACACAACAAGGGAGGTTCGCCTTCAACAGAATCGCATTCTGCATCTCATCAGCGCCAGAAATCTTCACTCGCATGATTTCTGTGATCCTACAGGGACTCGACGGAGTCATATGTCACTTGAATGACATTCTGATGTTCGCATCAAATGAAGCCGAACATGATGACCGACTGAGGAAGGTTCTGCAATGACTCCAAGGCGCAGGACTGACACTTAACGAGAAGTGTGAGTTTGGCAAGAAGTCTATACGCTTCCTGGGTCACGTCATTGACGGAACAGGAGTTCATGCTGATGAACAGAAGCTGGAAGCCATCCAGAAATTCCCAGCACCAACCAACACCACAGAACTGAGGAGGTTCACAGGAATGGTCAATCAACTGGGTAAATTTGTGCCGAACTTAGCACAACTCACAGCGCCTATCTGCTATCTCCTCAAGGCAGATGTCAACTGGCAGTGGAGTCCTGTATAAGCTGAAGCTTTTGAGAGA
Source organism: Lamellibrachia columna (assembly GCA_963662155.1). Classification (NCBI taxonomy): domain Eukaryota; kingdom Metazoa; phylum Annelida; class Polychaeta; order Sabellida; family Siboglinidae; genus Lamellibrachia; species Lamellibrachia columna. Next base: position 29,111,458 of record OY759265.1, read on the forward strand.
GTCAAACAAGACGTCTCCTACTGCACTCGCTCGCTATGAACCACAGCGATCAATGATTATCGCTGCTGATGCATCCGGCCATGGTCTCGGGGCTGTACTCATGCAAGTCCAAGACAATGGTGATCGAAGGCCAGTATGCTTTGCTTCAAGAGCACTGACTGCAGTAGAACAGCGATACGCTGTCATCGAGAAAGAAGCACTAGCTGCAACGTGGTCGTGTGATAAGTTTGCAGACTATGTTCTGGGCATGACATTCACGCTAGAAACCGACCACAAACCGCTGGTCCCACTCTTGAGCTCTACTGACCTCGCCAAGATGCCTCCACGAATTCAGAGGTTCCGTATGCGCATGGTGCGATACAATCCGGAGGTCCAGTATGTTCAAGGCCGTCTACACGTCTCTGCAGACGCATTGTCTCGTGCACCAGTTGGAAGTCCGTCTACTGCAGACATGCAACTCATCGAGGAAGTAGACACATTTGCAGACATGTCAAGCAATGCTCTGCCCGCATCTGCAGTCAAACTTCAACAGATTAAGACGGCACAGAAAGAAGATGAAGTCTGCGCAGAGATTCGTCGGTATTGTCATGAAGGCTGGCCTGCTTTCATGCCACACACTCCTCTATTGAGACCCTACTGGGAGAGTAGGAGCCATCTCGCAACGATCGATGACTTGCTGCTATACGACGAGCGCATAGTCATCCCTCGTTGTATGCAATTAGAAACGCTCAAAATCATACACGAAGGACACCTTGGTATTTCCAAGTGTCGAGCGCGCGCAAACACGGCTGTCTGGTGGCCTGGTCTATCTAAAGAGATATATGAAATGGTCTCAACATGCCATACCTGTGCGAAGGTCCACCCGGAGCCCAAGGAGACTCTGATGTCAGCCTCCTTCCCCTCTCGTCCATGGGAGAGAGTTGGAATGGATCTGTTCGAGCTCAACGGAAAGCTCTATCTAGTCATTGTTGACTACTACTCCAGATGGGTTGAGTTCAGAAAGCTGACCAGTCTCACATCCGAGCACACCATTGAGGTAATGAAAGAAGTTTTTGCCACACATGGCATCCCGGACGTCATTATGTCTGATAACGGACCACAGTTTAGTGCCGAAGCATTCTTACGGCCTTACGCACACAACAAGTTCGCCAAGATATCCGCAGGCCAACGGCGAAGCGCGAGCAGTCAGGACTCTGAAGGAGTTGACACAGCGCACGACACCGTTACTGAACGGTCTGAGCCCAGGCCAATTGCTGATGGGACGCCACCTGCGAACTTGGCTACCCGTTATCCCAAGCACTCTTCAGCCAGGTGTACAGGAAAGAGATATACAGAACGCAAAGGAGAGAGAAGATGCTCATAGAGAGAGTCAACAGCGACAGTTCAACAACCGCCAGAGAGCAAGAGATCTACCTCTACTATTGCCAGGTGACAACGTTTGGGTCCGTACAGTTGTACAACGAGCTCCACAACCACGCTCGTATCTGGTAAAGACACCCAAAGGCACCATAAGACGCAATAGGACTGCGAGTCTCGGCGGAGAATCATCAACACAACAACCCGTCTCCCACGCCTATGGTGCCAGAGGAGCCAGGAAATCCTCCTGCAACTCCTAGCCGGAGTACCAACACGACAACGCCGTCGACAACGCAAGAGTCTCCAGGCGTGACGAGAACAAGATCGGGATGATTGGTATATCCGCTTAGTCGTTTGAACTTATGATTCGTGTAATGACACTGTCATCATACAAGGCTACGCACAGTAGCCCATGACGGAAGTACTGTGGTAAAGACAGTATTCTGGGGTCACGTACTTGTAACCTCTGCCCCATAGTTAGATTATGATTTAGTAGACATCTCATCGACCAAGAAAAGGGAGATGTAGTGTTATCACTAACTGTCAGCAAGGCATTGCTGCACTTGGAACAGTGCTGAAAAGCACCACGACTTCCTGTTGTTATTTACGATGACCATATATGGAGGTCGAATAAATACGGGTCTAAACGCCATGTTGGTATTTCTGGTTCTTCTATAAGTGTTATTTTGCAACACACACACGCAACATTACAATAATGACCCATATACACTTAACATTCGTCTATTTGCGTATAAACAGTGCAGTAATATACTCCCTTGTGTATTCAATCAATTCTATAAACTTAATAATGAGGTCAGGATGAGAAGTTCAAGACAGGATGCAAATTTATTTAGATCAATATATGTGGGGATGAAGTGGTACAACTGGTTGAAAGACACGGTGACACCCCAGCCTGGGTGTGGTTATTGGCATCACTAGCAGCACTGTTTGTTGACACTATCACAATGTGCAACACATTCAGGTAGGTTCACACAAACAGAGCAGTAACTGCTGGGTGTGGAGGTAAGACCCACTGACGACGTCATGTACTGGCAGCACCTGGTGGACTGGCTACAATTGGCTCTGGCCTGCCTACAGGACCACCTCTGGGATGAGAGGGACAGTCACTGGTGCTGAGACTACGAGATAGCCAAGATATGACACGGATCAGCCACAAGACTGGCTATGTCGGGTCCAGTCTAAGAAGATACATTTTCTACAATATTTGTGTTTCCCATATGTGATTTATAAGTCAATATCTACGTCTACTTTTGTCATTGTAGTACTTAAAGTGGTAGCCAACTGCTGCACATGTCATATTTTTGTCATTTGATGTCGTTTCCGCTCTGACTTAATCAATGCAATTGTAGCACTGGTGGCACATGTCTTGTGCCACCTACATTCTTCAGAAATTATCAAAACTCATAGTAGACCGATCTGCCTGACAAGACGGCTTCATTTGAAGCAGGAGGCTTCTCATGTGTGTCTCATGGATTCACTTTTATTTTACATGTATTATTTGTGTAATAAATCTGTATACTGATGGTGCAGTTGTTAGTGGCGCCATCTGGTGGGTGCATGTGTGCACCAGAGGATGTTTGAAAGTGCCACTAGGTGTAATGTCATGGCGTCATAGTTCGGCATCGAATCCAGTGCCCTTCTAGAACTGACTGACAGAAGAAGGGATAAACAGCACAAGACTGGCACTTGAATTAGTATCACAAGTTAGCAGCATTCGAAATAACACTTGTCCGTTTGTCCGAGACAAGTGATAATCTGCTCGGACAAGTAGAATGTCCCTTTATGGTTACCGGTGGACAAATGAAAATGTACAGTGCATTTTTAATCAATGTGCATTTTATTGCCGTTTGATCGCATTCCAAAAAAATTACCAAAATTAAAAGCAGTAAATTTTGACTACAGTGCGATGACGCATGTCTCTGCATACAGGTCATTGGTTAGCTCGTGTGTGGTGTGTGTTCATTCTCAGTACAAACGAAAGAGACCAAAGTGGCACAAAAGAGGAAACAAGATCATGAATACGAGAACAACAAACATCATCATACATTCCAACTGTCATGGCCAATTGGGCACCCATAGATGGGATTAGAATGATGATACTCATGTCATGTTGCAGACTGCACAAGGAGACATCTTCTCACAGAAATGGATGTATGCAATAATTTGATTGCATACTAATCTTTACGCGAGGCAACAACTCTGTAGCTATACTGATCCCATAATGATTGGCTTAGAGGGAGGTGGACTTTGCACCAGATATGTAAATTATGTAAACTAGCCCTGCAAATTCTGCGTAGTAATATACGGCTGTATAACCTATCTTAGCCAATCACCGTTAAGCAAGACGGCCATCTGCCCCACTCTGCGAGCAGTTGACGGGACATGCAAGTAGAATGTTGAGGCAGCAATATGTTTTTTCCAACTTCCATGCCTTTCAAAGTTTCAAACTTTCAATTCGTGGTGAAAAATTTTTGAGATTTGACACATCGGATCGTTGGCCGTCGCTGTGCCGGAGATCACTGCTGCTCGTCTGATACTTGAGTATATTGTTTTTATCAATCTTTATCACTACACCATTTACACCCCTTTGTTCCGTTCAGGGAAAATGGCGGCCGTTCACGGTCTAGACACCCGGGCCTTGATTATGGGGTACAGCCATATTTTCTGGCTGCAACGGTTCATTGAGTCGGCATGGCCCAGGGTGTCCTTGAACTTTGCTGTTGAAGGCCACGGATGCTGTGTCCATTACATTGGCGTCTGTGGAGCCAGGCTCCCATCTTTGCGCACCGACGAGCAGTGGGAACGCATTTACATCTTGCGGCCACAACTAGTCGTGTTGCATGTTGGGGGAAATGACCTCGATTCATTGGCCAGTCCGTCCCCTCAGCAAGTCGGGGCGCAGCTCGTGGAATTTGCCAACGAGTTGGTGGTAGTTGGCGTCAGCCGTGTCGTCATCTGCCAATTAATTTGGTGTGACAGCTGGCGCCATTTTTCAACGGAGGTGGGGGCCGCTTTGGTGGCTTGCGTGAACGATTTTGTAAAGGCGGCGTGCGAGGGATGCAAGCAGGTCTCTTTTTGGAAGCATAAAGGGTTCTGGAACTCACAAAGCGTGGTATTTCGGGACGACCATATTAACGATTTGGGTAATTATAAGCTGTATCGTAGTATAAGGGGCATCATCCTTCGAGCTGTCAGTCTGTTGTAGTTCAACGGGCGATACAGGGGAATAAATTCGGGTATCACTACTTTTTATGATTGACAGCGAGGGGCGGCGTGTAACACCTTCGCAGTAGGAAATAAATACCGACTAACAATGCGAATGAAGTTTGTGTCATGGGCGCAGACGAATTCACTTGTCTTGGTAACAATTAACTGCTGTAGCATGTTTATCAGTTATTTTACGCATTGATGTGCTTACTTTAAGGAGTACTAATTAGCCATGTCCAGTATGACAAGCTGTACTTAACAACAATGGCTTTATGGGGAAAGTTTATATATTTACTCCCAGTGGCGCAATGGCCAATTGCATTAGTGTCTGCGCATTGGCCTCTTATTGACACTTTGACCTGGGTTGCTAGCTTGGCATTTTGGCCCAGCGTGCAGTTGCCCTTGTAAGGTTATTCTATTAATATGTGCAATTTACACTGCGGGGCACTGTAACTCATTGGCCAGCTGGCGTAAATCAGCCATTAAGTGGCATTTCAGCTCGTGTTTCCAGCTTGGCACTTCGGTCCAATAGTTCCTTTTTGCATGTTTTAAACATTATGACGAACTGGCCAGTTGGAGTTCAGGCGAATTCCATTCGTTGGAGTTTTCTGGATTACTAGCTTGGCGCTTCGGTCCAATAGTTTCTGTTTTGCACGTTTAAAAAAATTTTACGAACTGGCCAGTTGGCATTCAGGCGATTCTTCCATTCATTTGGAGCTTCGGCCAGGATAACCAGCTTGGCGCTTTGGTCCAATAATTCTTTTTGCAATTTATAAGCATTGTGATGAACTGGCCAGTTGGAGTTCAGGTGAATGTTTCCATTCATTGGATATTCAGCCGGATTTACCAGTTTGGTGCTGAGGTCCAATAATTCATATTTTGAATGGCATGTAAATGATGATTATATCACAGGGTGCCATAGCATATCTAAGGTGGTTACATCCCATACCTGGTAGGGGAAACCCGGGCAAAATGGGATAGCCGGGTAATATGGGAAATCATTATATGCAAAGAATAGTGCTGCCACAAAGCGTATTTTCGCTTCCAACTAGCATAGCGGCATCTGCTGACTACTACACAAACCAATTTGCACGCAATGTTGCACGCAGATGGAAAAAATCGTAAGTATTCCTTAGCTTTGATCCTTTGCTAAATTGTTTGTTTAACGATGCATCTAGGTTTGCTAAGTAACTACTTGTCACATTTCAACTTCGAATATCGTGAAGATGTACTGTTAATTTATGATTGCTTCAGCGTATAACAGTTTTTCGTGAGAGTGAGCGATAATTAAGGTATACCAGCTTTATTAACCTATGCTTATTACGGGCAAAATGGGATCTTTTAATGCGGGCAAAATGGGATGATCCCATTTTGCCCGGACATGATAACTTTTTAATGACCAACGCAAGTTTCAATCATGTAAAGTCTGTGAATAATGGTTAGACACCATAGGCTATTTATTCATATCGGATTCCAAAACAAGATTTATGGTATTGAGATGTCTGATGAAAATTACCATAGGCATAGGCCTAACGTTACATAAGAACAGTTTTGTGAAAAGTTGATTTTGGGGTTTGTTGAGAATGAAGTTTATTTGCCTACCATAGCTATAATTTATATAGTCATTCATCTCATGAATGCCTGTATATGTTATAAATAAACAAAATCCACTGAAATCTGAATATGGACACATTTGAGCTAGTCAAAAACTGCGTTTGTTTTTCAGATAACAGGATGGTGTATAAATATGTGAGAAAGTCGACGAGGCAGTCTTGGACAGAGGACAACATGCTGCATGCTATAGAAGCGGCTACTAGTGGTGCGATGGGCGTGGTTCATGCTGGAAAACTATTTGGGGTTCCAAAAAGTACACTGCACCGGAGGTTAAAGGGCAAGAACAAAATGGGTGCATGGTGTTTGCAAAGGGATGGGATCCCTGCAGACGGCCCTGCCACGAAACATTGAACTGGACTTGGTGAACCATATACATCTCACGGAGTCCCTGTTATTTGGTTTATCACTCAATGATGTTCGGTGTCTGGCGTATCAGCTGGCTGATGTGAACGGCATCGACCACCCATTCAATACCGCCACTCAGAAGGCTGGGTGGGACCGGCTGGCTAGTTTTCGAGCGCGATATCCTTCGTTGGCATTAAGAACTCCAGAAGCCCCTTCAGGTGCCAGGGCACAAGGCTTCAATCATCTAAACGTAAACAAATTCTTTGATTTATTGGAAGGACTCTTTGATAAACATCCATATCCACCGTCTTGAATCTACAACTGCAACGAGACTGGTGTGACAACTGTGCAGACGAAGCCAAACAAGGTGATGGGCCTGAAGAGGAAGCAACAAGTTGGCTGTGTCACTTCAGCTGAAAGGGGAACCAGAATGATGGTGGAGGTGGGCATGAATGCTGCCAGAGAGTACGCGCCACCATTGATAACTTTTCCATGCATGCACATGAAGGCGGAGCTCATGAATGGCGCACCCCCGGGATCGATCTCTGCTTGTCATAAGTCAGGCTGGATGCAGAGTGATATCTTTGTGGAATGGTTCCATCACTTCGTAAAACACACAAACCCAACCGCCAATCGTCCTGTCTCACTAAGAGCATCACACTCATCCATCTTGTCAGAACCTGTCATGTCACCATCATCTGTCTGCCTCCTCACACCACACATCGGCTTCAGCCACTTGATGTGTTCTTCATGAAGCTGCTCAACACGTACATTGACCAAGTCATCACCAAATGGCTAAGAAACCATCCTGGTCGTGTCGTCGCTCAGTTTCAACTGGCTGCTATTTTCGGCGTAGCATACATCAAGGCTGCAACCGTGCGCATGGCCATGAATGGCTTCAGACGAACCGGAATATATCCAACTGACCATCACATATTTGAGGACAGCGACTTTGATACAAGTCTTGTGACAGATATTCCTGAGGAACACACCTCATCAGCGGTCGGGCAGACATTGCCATCATTGGGCCAGACCTCATCAGTGCTGGGGCAGACCTCGTCTGTGGTTTCACAGACCTCATCAGCGGTGGGGCAGACATTGCCGTCATTGGGTCAGATCGCATCATCGGTTGCACAGACCTCGGTGGGACAGACGTCTTCAGCTATGGGGCAGACATTGCCGTCGTTGGGCAACACCTCGTCAGCAGTTGCACAGACCTCGATGGGACAGACGTGATCAGCTATGGGGCAGACATTGCCGTAGTTGGGCCAGACCTTGTCATTGACGGGGCAGGCTGCACGACCACTAACATCTTCCAATAGAGCCACCTATGTGCTTGCGAACGAGCTTTCACTGATTCCAAAACAGACATACGCTGGAGTTCGCAGAGGTGGAGCTCGTGGGAAGACCGTGGTCATTACCAGTAGCCCATACAAGGCGTAACTGTCGTCAAAGGTGCCCATGGCGAAATGTCTGCTGTGCAAGAAAACGGGGAAATCAACGAAGGGTAAGTCGGTGGCACCAAAAAAGAAGAAACTTTCATTTGGACGCGAAAACCGCTGTCTTTATTGCGACGAGATGTTTGAAGAGACGCCAGATGACGATTGTATCCAGTGCACTGTCTGTCTCTGATGGGCACACGACCAGTGTGCAGGAGTAAATGAAGAAGATGACTATTTTAGATGTGACCTTTGCTAAAGATCCATAGGATACTGAATTGTTTAATGTTCATTCACTGGTTTGCAACAGTTGTGCATGTTATGCCGTTTTTTGTATTTTCAATAAAACATTTAAATGCAATTGTACTCTGACAATATGCCTATTTCTGTAGGTCGCTTCAGTTAACTAGTAGCACACTAAGTTACACAAAAAAGTAAGGTAAATGCATGTCTACGGACTATATAATTATACAAGAATAGTAAGCCACCCACGACGTGAGCTGCCAAATTCACAAACAAGTGTGATATATGCTTATATGACCTTACCATGTTGCATCTCTTGGCTATTCTTACTGCAGTTTACTAGTTCTAATATATCCATTACTTAAAATAACAATTGTGAATATATAGGCCCACATTACATTAGTGAATTACATAACTAAATCTGCATCCCATTTTCCCCGGATTAGAATCCTGTTTTGCCGGTACATGCGGGTAAAATGGGATATCTGAGGGTAAAATGGGATAGTCCCCATTTATCAAATATTAATGGTGTCAACAAAAAAACAATATCACGCTGGCCACCTAGTGTCACAATGTTCAGCCCCTCTCAGATGGGCCAATACGATTACATATAAATCACCATCTGCCATGCCCCACAATAGCCACAAACAGTAAACCACTGCCATCACATGTTTCCACGAAAGTTCTATGCCGTGTATTGCAGGGGTATGATAACATTAAGTCGGACTATCTAATTCATGGATTTGCACATGGTTTTCGGCTAGGCTGTCTTGGCATGCTAGTTCAGACAAACAGATCAGTAAAAAATTTGACGTCCGCTTTGTCTTTTCCAGATATTGTTGACTCTTAAGATAAAGAAGGAGTTGGCTTTAGACTTGTGCTCATCGGATTCACAGGTTGACTCTGATTCTGATTATACACCTGGTTTGCACATTTTGGATCAGTCATCTGACTCTTGGCTGTCTGATTATTCAGATGAGATTCCTACGACATGTGTCAGTAGCTTATGACAATGATGATAGTAGACTGGAGGATGTGACGCCAACAGTTGATGCCATAACTGTGTCCTCATCTGATGACAGTATCGAAAATGATACCCCAATGACCCAAGGTTTACAAGACTCTTCAATGAAACTGAAATCAAAGCTGGTATCAGAGCACTGAAGAATGGCAAGGCAACAGGTCTAGATGCCATTCAAACAGAACTCATCACAATTTCGGACTGAAGGCCAGGGATTGGCTGCTATGTTTCTTCGACAACTGCATCAGTAGCAACAAAATCCCCAAGCTCTGGCCGAAAGCAAAGGTAATAGCCCTCCAGGGAAAGACCCATCCGAGGCGAAGAGTTTCAGACCCACCTCCCTGCTTTGCCACACCTACAAGCTGTTTAAGCGACTGATTTTAAACCAGCTCACCGAACACATTGACAGCAAAATCTTTCCAGAGCAGGCTGGATTCCATCCATGAAAATCATGCACAATCTGACTGAACACATCGAAGATGACTTTGAAAGAGAACTAATCACCGGAGCTGTCTTCGTCGACCTATCAGCAGCATATGACACCGTCAACCACTGACGCCTCCTCGTCAAAGTGCTAGAGATGACTGGCGACCTCCATCTAACTGACCTAGCATGCAACCTGCTTGAAAACTGGCGATTTTTCGTAGTACTGGATGGAAAAAAGAGCAGATGGCGAAGACTACGAAACGGGTTACCTCAGGGAATTGTACTGGCGCCAATGTTGTTCAACATATGCACAAATGATCAACCTATCTACCACGAAACTCGCAGCTTTATTTATGCTGATGACTTGTGTACAACATCTCAGGGCAAAGACTTCAACAACATCGAAGCAACACTTACATCAGTGCTAGGAACCATGACAACATACAAGCTGAATCAACTATGCGCAAACCCATCCAAGACCCAAGTGTGTGCTTTCCATCTGAGGAACAGAGATGCTAAGCGTGAACTAAATGTTACCTGGAACGGTACCAGACTGGACAACACATCAACACCAATGTACTGTACCTTGGTGTCCATATTGACAGAACACTATCATACAAAACACACATCTGTAACACCAAACAGAAGGTGAATGCACGAAACAACATCATCCACAAACTTGCCAAATCATAATGGGGAAGCAGAGCACCAACGCTAAGAACCAGCGACCTTGCCCTTTGCTATTCTGCTGTCGAATACACATGTGCTGTATGGGCAAGATGAACACATGCAAACAAGCTTAATCCTACCCTACATGACTGCTGCTTCATAACGGGCTGCCTGAAACCTACCAACATTGACGTCTGCTGGCTGGCATAACTCCACGGGACATCAGGCGGACTGTTGCTAGTCGCACAGAAAGATCAAGACAAGTGACAGACACAAAACACCAACTATACAACCACATGTCTGTTATGAGCCAATTAAAGTCACAGAAAGGTTTCCTGAATATCACAAAACCGCTTAACTCATCACCCAGCAACCCCAGACTGGAAATGTGGGAAACACGACTGCAAGAAACATCAACAGTCATCAAAATGGGATTGCAACCAGCTGAATCCCTACCAGTAGGTCTGACCAACCATGGCTCTGCTGGCGTTCACACAACCGGCTACCTACTTGAGTCGACCAAGCAAAGACCAACATGAGATGACACTACATTGATGAGACGCAGTCAACGAAGTGTATGTCACAGATCAGAGATCGTGTGACGTTGTATATAATTAGCTAATTTACTTTAGTCACTCAGCGATTGAAATTTTGGTGAGTAAGAGTCGTGCTAGTGGCACCGAATTGCGACCAATAGCTAATCAAGAAATCTGCAATTTATTTGTTTCCAACTGATTAACAGATCAATGAAATGTTATCATGTTGGGTATCGTTGGAAAACTAGTTGTATACTGATATTGTTTATCATTGTTTTAGAACCTAATTATGGCTTTTGTATGCACCAACACGACTGGTTAATCCATTGTGAGATGACAGCTGTTATTGGTGATAGTGGAAGTATAAAATATTTACAGGCGTTGAAGCAGCAGAACTCCAGCCATGTGACAGTCACGTTGCAAATAACATCTAAAAATGTACATGGTTCCTCTGGGATAACCTTACTCGCCCAACAGATTCGCGGACATTGGAGGATGCGACGCACAGGCGGCAAAGAGTCGCTGAGCCATATATGCTGATTTCTGCCGCCATCCACCCTCGCTAGCCGCTACCATCTTGCTGCAGTCGCACTGCCAGCTGCCACTACCAACAACATGATTTTTACTTCCATGTTTCCATTCGAGATTGTATACACACTATCTTCTTCGCCATTGTTGTGGCTATAGTGAAATACATTCATGGACACAGCACAATAAGGTACACATGACTGCACTCGCTGAGCACGCTGTATGCCAGACAGCACTCGCCGAGCATGCTGTATACAAGACAACTCTCGCCAAGCACGCTGTATGCCAGACAGCACTCGCCGAGCATGCTGTATACAAGACAACTCTCGCCAAGCACGCTGTATGCCAGACAGCACTCGCCTAGCACGCCGTATACAAGACAACTCTCGCCAAGCACGCTGTATGCCAGACAGCACTCGCCGAGCACGCTATATACAAGACAACACTCGCTGAGCATGCTGTATGCCAGACTGAGTGCCGAGCAAGCTGTATGCAAGAAAAAACTTGCCAAGCACGGCGTACGCAAGACAACACTCGCCAAGCATGCCATATGCAAGACAACACTCATCAAGCACGCCGTACGCAAAGACAACATTTGCCGAGCATGCCGTACGAAAGTCAGCACTCGCTGAGCACACCGTACGCAAGACAGCACTTGACGAGCACACCACAACGCAAGACAGCACTCGTCGAGTATGCCAAACGCAAGTCAACACTCGCCGAGTACATATAACGCAACTTCACTCATTGAGCTGGCCGTAATGCAAGACTGCACTCACCGAGCACGCCATAACGAAAGACTGCACTCGCTGAACACACCGTAATGCAAGACTGCACTCGCCAAACACATAAATCATTCTTGATGTGGGACTGTAAATCATTCTTGATGTGGGATTGTAACAATACTAGTTTTTTATTGTGTGTTATTAAATGGGAAATCTTTTACCCTTTACCATTGCTGTTGAATTACCATAGTTGCACAAATACCCACACCATTGGTTCGCCGCATAGTATCCAGCCAAACTTAAATCTGTGACAGTGTGACTGCGGAGAAGAACATACAACGTCCCACTTCCTCTGCTGCCGGCTGCTGGGTAAGCCTTGTAGACGGGAAGATCTGGCCACTGCCACGGACCGGGCAAAGACATGTGCCATAAAGTGGCAACACCTTGTGTGAGGGACACGAAAAGAAGAACATCTCATGACAGTGAACTGGGAGATGTGACATCAACAGTTGATACTGATATCGATGTGATATCATCAGTTGGCATTATTACTGTGGAAAAGGCAAATAACAAACATGGACATCTTTAAAATAAGAAACATTGCTGTCCGTTTTGCATTGAGGAGATATTTCTACAACTATCATGACAGTTGGAGCAGATTCACTCTTCTGAAGTTGAAATTGCTCCTGCATTTCCTAAGAAATTTACAGAAGAAAGCTAAGAGGGGATGAACTGTGAGATTGAAGCAACTTTGGTCATAACACCCAAGTTATCAAGAAAGATAGGGAAGAATTGTTCCATGCAGGGGGCCAGACAGTGACACAGATGTAACCGTTTATGTTCCTTGAAGTGAATGCTTAGCATTTTTTGTAAAAGAAGACCTCAGGAAACTCATTCTGACATTGCATCCATGCAGTGATCACATAAATGCTAGAGATTGGAGGAAGAGATAGATAACAATGGCATTTGAAGCAAGATTGATAAAAGACACTTAGTAATGGTAAAAATGAAATGGTGGGAAAGGTGTACTGTAAGTGTACATACAAGACAACTGTAAATACTGTGACAATCTTTAGATAACATTTATTGGCTGTTCAATTGCTGATGAAGTTAAAAAACTCAAAGAACAAATTTCAAGAATGTGACAGAGCTAGAAGAGGATAGAGCTAAAAGAGAGTAGAGCTAGAAGAGGATAGAGCTAAAAGAGAGTAGAGTCAGAAGAGGGCATAGCTGGAATAGAAAGAACGGTCCTGCGAGAATTACGCAGTCTGAACAGTGTTGATATATGCCAGAGTGAAATTCAGAAGATAAGAGCCATTTTCACAAAATAGAACCTATAACGGTAAAGACATGTCCACTACATTTTAGATCCTTTGGAAAAAACTGTGGTACTGTCAATTTAAATTATCAGAAGAAATGTTTTTAACTTCATTTTCAAATAATCAGTGATATATTATGTAATTACATAACCTAGAATGTATAATACTGTTTACTTAGCTGTCCACACACTTTACACAGAGGTGTCTTTACCGTTATCAATGTTGTTGAAAATTGTCAACTAAATTTAGTTTCGCTGGAAGGTGATAGATGGCATATTCTACTGAAGTGCCAGGATGTAGTGGAGCCATATTGTCTTGGGAAAAGAAGAATGCCTTTTGTCTTGATGATCAAAACTAACAAGTAAGTGCTGATGTAGTGCGTGTCTCAACAATAGTATGTCTTTACCGTTGACATCATTATATGTAGACTCTGTAGGAGTAAGACAATGAAAGTTTTGCTTTTGAATAATGTTTGTATTGTTACCTTTGTGAAGTACACATAATGATGCTATTATCTATAGCAAGATTCATAAGGTCATGCGTCTTTACCGTTAATGTAATTTGTCATTACCGTTACGAAATCATGCTAACGATAAAGATCGGTATGGACAATCTACAAGTACCTTTCATTTTGCTATTAGTTAATACATAAACATTGGTTAATAAAATGATCTTAAGATGATTTTCAACAGTACAGGTTAATTTTATATTACTTATGACAATTTAAAACATACTATTTTTGTGGGGGAACAGTGAAGGAATTCTTTCTTGAAGATAATAACAGTACCCCAACTGCTGGCAAGAGGGAAACCATTACCGTCCACAAGGAGAAACGACAGAGGAGGTACCTATGTGACACAATGCTGAACCTGTAAGCAAAGTTCAAATTAGAAAACCCATCTGCAACAATTTCCTATATGTCTTTCACCCGTCTTCGGCCATGTTGTTCCTGCTTCTGTACATCGAAGGGACACTGTGAAATGCAAACTGCACTGCAATGTTGAATTGAAAGCCACAAAGCTTCATGCATTAGAAGTACTGAACTCAGCCAGTCCAACCACTCTAATTTCTTCAGTGGTGTGCTCCACCAAAGAAGAAACGTGCATGTACGGAACATGTACAACCTGCAAAGGCAGTCTTGATAACATCTATAAAGATACAACAAAGAAATTGTCTGCAGAAAATGTCAACTACTTTGAATGGTCAAACAGCATAGACATTCGTACAACAACCAAAGGCGAGATAAAGGTGAATATGGTAACCAAGGTGATGAAGTCTGACACCTTAGGTAACTTATGCAAGAACTTTGAACATGAGTTATTCAAACTCATGCCACATGAGTACAGAATCAATACAGTGCCGTAAAAACATTAAGAAGAAAATGACAACCAACGAGTGTGTCCTGCAAGTAGATTTCAGCAAGAACTATGCTTGCAAAGCAGCAACTGAGATCCAGGCCATGCACTTTGGAGGTAGCAGAAGGCAGGTAACCATACACACACGTCATGCAACGTTGGTTGACAGTACTGGAAACCCCTATACCAAATGCTACTGCACACTGAGTGAGGACTGTAGACACACTCCAGCTTCCATCTGGGCTCATTTGGATCCGGTTTTGGAGGACCTTACCAAGAAAGGAGTGGGCACTGTTCATTTTGTGTCAGATGGACCAACAGCTCAGTACAGAAACAAAACTAATTTCCACCTGATGGCAACAGGTCCATTTTATCGACACATGATGAAACATGTGACATGGATTCTGTTGGAAGCCTCACATGGAAAAGGCCCAGCCAATGGAATAAGAGCTGCTGTCAAGTCTGCAGCAGACAGGCTCGTGGCCAATGGTACTGATGTGCTGAGTTGTGGGTAGATGCTGAGCTGCTTGGAAAAGCAGCTAAATGTCCAACTAAATGAGGTAACCTCTGAGCAAATAGATTCTGTCAACAGTAATGATTCCATTAAGGGGACTATGTCCATCCATCCTTCTAGGGGAGCATTCTACCATCGCAAACTCTCTTGCTACTGTGCGGACACACCTGTAGGAGGTCGTGTTTGTGATTGCCATTCACCAGTCAGGGTGGAGGTGAAGGACGTACAAGAAGATCCTGTTGTGTGTGGCATAGAACACCACCTTACAAATGAACAAATCCACCTGTTCACCAAACGATTACAAGAAGGATATGACGTTAATGTCCTGGACCTGTCAACCATAAGCACCAATCATCAAAACGAATATGCCTACTGGAAAGCTTGGAGAGCTGCTAAACTTTGCAAGCCCAAGAAAACACCTGATTAAATCAGTAGTGCTGGAGAAGACACTGATGTTGATGACTCAGACACTTCTGTGTGGGAGCCAGTTGAAAGCAACAAAATAAGGGAAAAATGGTCAACTAAGCACAACACAGAGAGGCGTGTTGTAGTGAAAAAGGAGAGCTACTATGCAGTATTCTTTCTTGTGCGAAGAAAGAAAACCTTCTACATAGGACGTGTCACTGGAGAGAATGAAGATGACAACACAGTGGAGTTGAAATTCTTGGAGCGCAAGTTGGTTGGATCAAGATTTGTTTATGATTGGCCACGTCGTGATGATGTATGTTGCGTTGAATGAGATGTGTTGCTGAGAGAAGTCAGCTTCAGAGGACCATCACCCTTTCTACTTGAAGAAGCCCAATGTGTCAAAATTCAGGCACTAGTGGAGAAGGTTTAACAAGTTTGCTCATGTGCAAGTGTAAACAATGAATTGCTAGATCTGAGCTATTTGCCAAACTGTGACAGTTGCCGTCCATGATATGGAGTTTTTTTACATTTAGCTTAATTAAGTTAATGGTGCATGCTATTTTGCTTAATATTTACAGTGCATGGACATGAGTTATCACTGAAAGTAAGAGCAGCACTCATAGTTTAAGGTCTTATGGTTACTATTTGTGAGGATTAGAATGGGCTATGTACATGCATGAACTATTTGTTCAGAGGATAATTAGGTGAATATATGCCATTTAATTATGGTTCTAATTTGTTATGACAATGTGTATTTAATTTTGACTAACCAGACTCTTAATAAAAGCATCTGTTGTGCTAAATGTACCAGTATTTTCTTTACACAATTGTATTATTACACATAAATGTATTAGAGCACAGTTTCAGTATTAATAAGCAAAGCATAACCACATGCATTCTTGGCTTATTGTTTTTTTAAGATTGATTATGATCACATCATCTTACATTACTTTATTCTGTCTCTACTTTTATTTTTTGATATTTTAAATTGTGCAATTACACCAGACTGTAAAAATTATAAATTGATAGTCTATGGTGATAAATTGTGTACATTGTGTGCAGTTAGACCCATTCATGACAGGTTTATCGTGAATGGTTACTGAAAATGCATAATCATTGGACATGTTGTAAAAGAGATGGTAACAGAAAAAATCAGCTGTTTTCTAAGATGTCTTTGTCATTTGCAGCATATAGTCTTTATACCTTTATTTTTAAGTGATGCAGAATACTTAATTAAGACTGTAAAAGGACTTGGAAAAGATGATCGAAATTGTATAATCATTGCATATATGTACTGTTTTGAATATTTTAGAACTGATAAATGATTTTGTTGAAACTGTTGTCCTCTGTTTGTCCTATTGTTATTAATATTGTCTTTATTATCATGAAAACAGGGAAAGCAAATTTCGACAAGAGAGAAAAGTGGCAACAGCAGTATAACCAACATACATGTTCACTGAAGGAAATGCACCGAGCTCAAAGTGTGAGAGTGCATGATCATGTGACAAAGAAATGGGAACCAGCCATAGTGAAAGAGAAGGTTGGCGAACCGAGGTCATACATAGTCACCACCAAATCTGGAGCTGAGTATCGTAGGAATCGGCGACACATAAGAACGACTGGAGAAACCTTCAAACTCCCAGATAGACGCCACGATGACGAGAACACAGACGGAGAGCACGAAGCATTTAATCCAGATGAGCCAGTTACTTGTGAAGAACAGAGCAAGGGAAACGAATCAAGCCATGTGGCTGGACAAGCATGTGCTTACATCAGAGACATACCATACAAGACAAGAGCGGGGAGATCTGTGCACCCACCAAACCGTCTTGAAGTCTAAAGTGTGCCATGACATTATGAGCTAGTGAGATATGAACTATATAATCTTAAGTCTTGACTAGTGTCTTAATCAAACGTACTTATATGTGACATTACATTCTAAATCATATCGTAGTTTAGTTCCTCAGTGTTACAGGTTCAGTTTACGTTCACGTTGATTGACATTAGCAGAGAACAGAATAAGAAGACTTGTTATAATTATGGACGATACACGTTAGCAGAGAATGGATCAAGAAATGTGTTTTCTTAAGAAGGGAGATGTTATGATATACACTTGTGCTGCCACCCAGCGGACAATAAGGATATAAAAGACTTACACTACTCTTCAACCAACCTCGTTGTGTCATTCACATTCATGGCTTATCCTGATATATGTTAAATTACACATTATACAAAGTGTGAGTATACAAAAAAATAACACGATAAACACCTTGCTACTTTGCCTCTGCGAGCTGATGATGCAGCTTCTGATGACGATGAATACCTTCCGCCTGGGGGTAATGTTATTACTGCAGATGAAGTCGCCTCCTCGTCTTCATCAGATGATGAGTCAGCCCTAAGGCAAAGAACCACTACCAAGAATAGGCGGTGTGCCTCGACTCCTGCATTCAAATGGCGAAAGGCTGAGCTGGATGTGGGTGATATTGAGAAGAATGTCACCTTTTCTATGCCAGATGAAGTTGGTACTGCTCTGCAGTATTTCAAGAGATTATTTGATAAAAACATCATTCAGATGATCGTGGATCAGTTCAATCTTTACTCAGTACAAGAAACTGGACATTCTATCAACATGAACTGTAATGAAATGGCTGCCTTCATTTCCATTCTACTTTACACTGGACTGGTAAAGATGTCGACATTCATCGATTTTTGGGCGCAAGATACACGTTTCGCGTTGATTGCTGATGCAATGCCTTTTAAACACTTTCAGAAATTACGGAGATTCATTCATTTCAATGACAACACGGAAGTAGGAAATTCGGATGATCACTATTTCAAGATCCGACCTGTGGTGGAAATGGTGCACAGAAACTTCTTTGCCACTGAGCATAAGGAACAATTTTTTGTTGACGAGATGATGCCATACAAGGGCACTAGGGCAGGCAATCTACGCCAGTAGATTTGCAGCAAACCCCATAAGTGGGGTTTGAAACTATTCATTCACGCTGGTGTAAGTGGAATTGTCTACGATTTCATAGCGTATGCTGGCAGGTCAATATTCAATCTTGATGACTTTCCTGATGTGGAACTGAAACTAGGCCAAGGTGGTCAGGTTGTACTGGCATTGAGCCATTCAATTCCTGAACCTCGGAAGTCGAAGGTGTACATTAATAATTTCTTCACCAGCTTTGAACTGATTTTGCACTTGAAATCAGCAGAGATTTACACCATCGGCACTATGTGTCTAAACCGACTGAGGAATGTTGAGATGAAGGACGACAAGGAGCTTGCAAAGAAGCCTCGCGGCAGCTATGACTACAGGATGGATACGACCGCTGGCATCACTGTGGTAAAATGGCGTGACAACAAGGTGGTGACACTGGTGAGTTCTTTCGTTGGTGTCCAGCCTCTCACAACCATGAAGCAGTACGACAAAGTTGCCAAGGCAAAAGTTGACGTGCCTGCGCCAAACATCATCAAACAGTACAACATCCATATGGGTGGAGTAGATTTGGTGGACATGCTGATTGCTCTGTATCGCACTCCATTGAAAGCCAAGCGGTGGTACCTCGTGATGTTCGGTCAAATGCTCGACATGTGTGTATGCAATGCCTGGCTTCTCTACAGAAGCATATCCCTCTGAGGAAGTTTCACACAGAAATTGCCTTCGCATTGCAACATGCCGGCCAGGCAAAACGGGGCAGGCCATCCTTGGAAGGCTCTGTGCCCACTGCCAAAATCCAGCGTTGTGTCGTTCCTCGGCCTGTTGACGACGTGCGCTATGATGGGATCGGACATTGGCCAGTACATGGATAGAAGGGGCGTTGTCAGCTTTGTCGAAAGGGATGGAGCTTCATGAAGTGCTCCAAATGCGACACGATGCTGTGATTCACAGCGGATAAGAACTGCTTTGTGGTGTTTCACAATAAGTGAAGCAATGACACACATCACATCATATAAATTATGTGCTAAATTAGTTAGCATAGTATATAAGTATCGCCTATGCTGCTTAGCAAGCATTTATGTTTTCATCATAACAACTGTTCTGTTCTTGTTCAATTGCCTATTGTTCTGATACAATTTTAGATTGCACTCAGGAGAGCAGCCAGATTTTTCATAAATTCCCATAATGGGACTCAAATTATGTTTGCCTAGATTTGACGCAAGGGCACCCAGGCTCCCTAGAATGTGTTCTTGATTGTGATTTTAGTGGTTATGTGCTATTTGTATGAATGTATTTGTCAAAACTGCTTTACTTTATTTTTACATATATGATGTCTTTTCTGCCCATAACCTGGCAATGTAGCCATTTGGCTAAAACTCATTATGTAAATAAAGATCACGACCTAAACAAAATTTTTTTTTCCCATTTACTATCCATAAATTAGCATGTATATCAAATATAAGATTTTTTGGAGCACTATAACATAGCATGCCACTTAAAGGGTTAAAAACCAATTTGGTCGACATTTCACAAAATAAACAATTTTGCTACCATTTCAACAAATGTATGACACATTTTATTAGATCCAAATTATCTTAAGGGTGCAGGAATATTGGGTGAGGAATCAGAGCTAGGCACTCTAGCCATGAACATCTATTTGTACAAAACACCATGACAGAATTATATTTAGCTAAGCATAAAATAATTACTGTATATTGTGCATAATCAAAGAAAGTATCATGAGCCAAATTAATGCCTGCCTGCTCCACGCTGTGCATTGGAACAATATATTAATGGTTTTAAAATATTAGTATATACCAGATAAAAGTGCATGATTATGTTCAAATATTGTTAACTTGAATTTCTTTATTTTCCAAAACAATCAAAGATCATGTCATGCTGATAAACTATAGTAATGTAGCATGGACTTTCCCGTTCTCAAAAAGACTTCTTTACAGGAAGATGCGGTGTTGTCAGTATATTTGGTTGAAAGAGTTTCCTTGGTTGCACAACTCTTGTTCCACAGATCATGGATCTTGGTAGTGCTGTGTCATGTTCGCTGACAGTTCTGGCAAGTTGTGCCAGTTTGTGATGAAAGACCTTCAACAACTTCCTCTGTGAACATCAGAATGCTCTCTACCACAAAATGGCTGCACAGAAGCGTGCCAACTTCATCAATGACTTCATCTGTGCAAGAGCACCTGCCAGTGACTGGTCTGAACAATCATCACACAATACATTAGTTGGGCATTGAGAAATACAAAGTTGTGATCTGAGAATTGGTGGAAAGAACAGTCGGCAGTCTTGTTGATGGCTTGACCTACAGTCTATAACAATATCACAGACATGTGTTTAACATCAAAAATCAGCATGGCATCACAGCATGCCATCAGACAGGGCATCATGACCAACAAAAGCATGCGTGCCATACACAGACTTCAGTGACAACTATAATTGTAAGTATGGTAAAGAAATCATCAAACATTTCATACACCTCACATCAACAGGCAACCTTTCATACTGGATTGTACCTTTCAGAGAAGGCAATCGCATAAGCGCCAATGGACCAACCACCCAGGATGGAACCAAGACCAACTTCTTTCTATTCAGCAGCGAGATCCACTGTAAGGGTTTCAAAGCAGCATCATGGAATTTCACAGAGGCTGGCCATGGAAAGGGTCCTGCAGATGGAATGAAAGTGCAACAATTTGACATTCTGAAAATAACTTTGTTCAACCAAAGAAGAATTAGAGAGATGGAGCGAACAACGAGAAAAAACTACAACAGCTACTCGGATCACTAATGACAACCAAATTTAAGGAGAAGTTGTTACTTTGTAGTCTCCTCTGGAACAGTAGCTTTTTTGAAAACAATGACGAGGGTCAAAATGAGCAAACAAATTTAAGACATGCACAGAAACACTGTGTGGTTGAAAACCACGCAACTTCACTCATTGATCACGATGCGTGATAGCAGCTGAATCTAATTAACATCAAGGTGAACGACATCACTGTCCACAAAGACTTCCCATGGCATAGAAAAGCTGAAGATGATGCTCCAAGAAGATGCACAGCCTGTATGTATGGGCCACATTGTTACATTTCAACCATATGTTAACAGTTTAAAAATATTATTAGATACCATAAAAATGTATATGATTATGTTCTAATGTTGTCAACTTGAATTTCTTTATTTTTCCATCAAAATCAAAGCATGCAAAGAAAGCACTCTGATGACTAGACAACTGTGGTGATTTGGGGACCTTTGCTGGCAACTACAACATTTTGCAATGATTTGATGACTGTCATTGACTGACATTTGATGACTGGATTTTCCCGTTCTCAAAACAACTTCTTTACAGGAAGATGCAGTGTTGTCAATATATTTGGTTGAAAGAGTTTCCTTGGCTGCACTACTCTTGTTCCACAGATTGTAGATCTTGGCAGTGCTGTGTCGTGCTCGTTGATAGTTCTGGCAAGCAAGGCCAACTTGTGAAACACCTTAAACACCATGTTGAAATGTACTCTGAAACTTGGGGTACATCTGCCAGTATTCAACTACCCCTACTCACATCCCCAAACTTTGATTACAAATACTACCCGGCATCCTCCAGCATAATGACGATGTCAGTGTGAACAAAGATTTCAAGTGTGTGTTGTACAGTTACCCCCATGTTGGACATGCCTTTATGATATGATGCTGTAGACTACACATGGACTGGTTCCATGATGCAAAGCATCATGGTGACCTCGCCATCTTGTATTAATAAAACATGCTTTGTATCTTAACATTCCTCTGTGTACTATAAGCGACATAACACATGTATTTAGCATCGTTACTGTGTCAGTGCTGCCTGCAAGAATGCTAATGTAATGTTTATGATTTCTTCTAACATTTCATGATGTATTTGTTTGCGTTATTGAAAATCAAAGAGGGGCATGGACGACAGTGTGTGTTCCCACCAAATAAATAAAAATAGTACCAGGGTCATATTATCATGGAAAACAATGGTGCCAGAGGTGGGTTTATTGTCGTTGGTTTCTTTCTCAATAACAGCAGATCCCCATAAATAATGATAATATTCATCCTTTGTAACTGTTAACACCATGCTCGTTTCCAAGTTGGTATCCCACATTCAGATGCAAGCACTTCTTTCTAGTCACCCTGAGCTACAAGAGTGATCACGGCGGCAATGAAATAGAATATAAAACAATCACTCCTGATAAAGGGCCATTCAAAATTATGTAACACCTTTTTCTGAAAAATTTAACACCCCTACCCCCATGTAATGCGACATAACGCTGGACTGAACCCCTCCGAAATTACATTACTGCCATCAGAGGCTGAACGTGCATGCTATTCAAACACTATCATGTTAATAAACTGACACAGCAATGTTGCTATACTTGAGATGTGGCGGAACAGCATAAAACATCAACAAAGTGCTGACGGTTGTCAGTTAAAAAAAATCACACTGAAGGATATTTTGTGAGATCACATTGATTGATTATGAAAGAATTCCTCATTGCCCAGTTCCTGCAGGTGTTTAATGACAGATCAGTTCACTAGGGGTTGTGCAACACAGACACACACACAGGGACCACTGGTCGTCGAAGACAATGCATACACAGAGGGACCATTGTTCGTTGAAGACAATGCATACACAGAGGGACCACTGTTCGTCAAAGACAATGCGTACACAGAGGGACCACTGGTCGTCAAAGACAATGGCGACACACAGAGGGACCACTGGTAACGCTGGACTGAACCCCCTCCGAAATTACATTATTGCCATCAGAGGCTGAATGTGCATGCTGTTCAAACAATATCATGTTAATAAACTGACACAGCAATGTTGCCATACTTGAGATGTGGCGGAACAGCATAAAACATCAACAAAGTGCTGACAGTTGTCAGTTCAAAAAAATCACACTGAAGGACATTTTGTGAGATCACATTGATTGATTATGAAAGAATTCCTCATTGACCAGTTCCTGCTGGTGTTTAATGACAGATCAGTTCACTAGTGGTTGTGCAACACAGACACACACAGGGACAACTGGTCATCGAAGACAATGCATACACAGAGGGACCACTGGTCATCGAAGACAATGCATACACAGAGGAACCACTGGTCGTCAAAGACAATGCATACACAGAGGGACCACTGGTCGTCGAACACAATGCATACACAGAGGAACCACTGGTCGTCGAAGACAATGCATACACAGAGGGACCACTGTTCATCAAAGACAATGCATACACAGAGGGACCACTGGTCGTCAAAGACAATGCATACACAGAGGGACCACTGGTCATCGAAGAAAACGCGTACACAGAGGGACCACTGGTCGTCAAAGACAATGGCGACACACAGAGGGACCACTGGTAACGCTGGACTGAACCCCCTCCGAAATTACATTATTACCATCAGAGGCTGAACGTGCATGCTGTTCAAAAACAATATCATGTTAATAAACTGACACAGCAATGTTGCTATACTTGAGATGTGGCGGAACAGCATAAAACATCAACAAAGTGCTGACGGTTGTCAGTTCAAAAAAATCACACTGAAGGACATTTTGTGAGATCACATTGATGGATTATGAAAGAATTTCTCATTGCCCAGTTCCTGCAGGTGTTTAATGACAGATCAGTTCACTATCGGTTGTGCAACACAGACACACACAGGGAACACTGGTCTTCGAAGACAATGAATACACAGAGGGACCACTGGTCGTCGAAGACAATGCATACACAGAGGGACCACTGGTCGTCGAAGACAATGCATACACAGAGGAACCACTGGTCGTCGAAGACAATGCATACACAGAGGAACCACTGGTCGTCGAAGACAATGCATACACAGAGGGACAACTATTCATCAAAGACAATGCATACACAGAGGGACCACTGGTTGTTGAAGACAATGCATACACAGAGGGACCACTGGTCATCGAAGACAATGTGTACACAGAGGGACCACTGGTCATCAAAGACAATGGCGACACACAGAGGGACCACTGGTAACGCTGGACTGAACCCCTTCCGAAATTACATTATTGCCATCAGAGGCTGAACGTGCATGCTGTTCAAACAATATCATGTTAATAAACTGACACAGCAATGTTGCCATACTTGAGATGTGGCGGAACAGCATAAAACATCAATGGTTGTCAGTTCAAAAAAATCAAACTGAAGGACATTTTGTGAGATCACATTGATTGATTATGAAAGAATTCCTCATTGCCCAGTTCCTGCAGGTGTTTAATGATAGATCAGTTCACTAGTGGTTGTGCAACACAGACACACACAGGGACCACTGGTCGTCGAAGACAATGCATACACAGAGGGACCACTGTTCATCAAAGACAATGCATACACAGAGGGACCACTGGTCGTCAAAGACAATGCATACACAGAGGGACCACTGGTCATCGAAGAAAACGCGTACACAGAGGGACCACTGGTCGTCAAAGACAATGGCGACACACAGAGGGACCACTGGTAACGCTGGACTGAACCCCCTCCGAAATTACATTATTACCATCAGAGGCTGAACGTGCATGCTGTTCAAAAACAATATCATGTTAATAAACTGACACAGCAATGTTGCTATACTTGAGATGTGGCGGAACAGCATAAAACATCAACAAAGTGCTGACGGTTGTCAGTTCAAAAAAATCACACTGAAGGACATTTTGTGAGATCACATTGATGGATTATGAAAGAATTTCTCATTGCCCAGTTCCTGCAGGTGTTTAATGACAGATCAGTTCACTATCGGTTGTGCAACACAGACACACACAGGGAACACTGGTCTTCGAAGACAATGAATACACAGAGGGACCACTGGTCGTCGAAGACAATGCATACACAGAGGGACCACTGGTCGTCGAAGACAATGCATACACAGAGGAACCACTGGTCGTCGAAGACAATGCATACACAGAGGAACCACTGGTCGTCGAAGACAATGCATACACAGAGGGACAACTATTCATCAAAGACAATGCATACACAGAGGGACCACTGGTTGTTGAAGACAATGCATACACAGAGGGACCACTGGTCATCGAAGACAATGTGTACACAGAGGGACCACTGGTCATCAAAGACAATGGCGACACACAGAGGGACCACTGGTAACGCTGGACTGAACCCCTTCCGAAATTACATTATTGCCATCAGAGGCTGAACGTGCATGCTGTTCAAACAATATCATGTTAATAAACTGACACAGCAATGTTGCCATACTTGAGATGTGGCGGAACAGCATAAAACATCAATGGTTGTCAGTTCAAAAAAATCAAACTGAAGGACATTTTGTGAGATCACATTGATTGATTATGAAAGAATTCCTCATTGCCCAGTTCCTGCAGGTGTTTAATGATAGATCAGTTCACTAGTGGTTGTGCAACACAGACACACACAGGGACCACTGGTCGTCGAAGACAATGCATACACAGAGGGACCACTCGTCGTTAAGACAATGCATACACAGAGGGACCACTGGTCGTCGAAGACAATGCATACACAGAGGGACCACTGTTCGTCAAAGACAATGCATACACAGAGGGACCACTGGTCGTCAAAGACAATGCATACACAGAGGAACCACTGGTCATCGAAGACAATGCATACACAGAGGGACCACTCGTCGTTAAGACAATGCATACACAGAGGGACCACTGTTCGTCGAAGACAATGCATACACAGAGGGAGCACTGGTCGTCGAAGACAATGCATACACAGAGGAACCACTGGTCGTCGAAGACAATGCATACACAGAGGGACCACTCGTCGTTAAGACAATGCATACACAGAGGGACCACTGTTCGTCAAAGACAATGCATACACAGAGGGACCACTGGTTGTCGAAGACAATGCATACACAGAGGGACCACTGGTCATCGAAGCAATGCATACACAGAGGGACCACTGGTCGTCAAAGACAATGGCGACACACAGAGGGACCACTGGTAACGCTGGACTGAACCCCCTCCGAAATTACATTATTACCATCAGAGGCTGAACGTGCATGCTGTTCAAACAATATCATGTTAATAAACTGACACAGCAATGTTGCCATACTTGAGATGTGGCGGAACAGCATAAAACATCAACAAAGTGCTGACAGTTGTCAGTTCAAAAAAATCACACTGAAGGACATTTTGTGAGATCACATTGATGGATTATGAAAGAATTCCTCATTGCCCAGTTCCTGCAGGTGTTTAATGACAGATCAGTTCACTATCGGTTGTGCAACACAGATACACACAGGGACCACTGGTCTTCGAAGACAATTCATACACAGAGGGACCACTGGTCGTCGAAGACAATGCTTACACAGAGGAACCACTGGTCTTCGAAGACAATGCATACACAGAGGGACCACTGGTCGTCGAAGACAATGCATACACAGAGGGACCACTGGTCGTCGAAGACAATGCATACACAATGCATACTCTGTTCGTCAAAGACAATGCATACAGAGGGACAACTGGTCGTTGAAGACAATGCATACACAGAGGGACTACTGGTCATCGAAGACAATGTGTACACAGAGGGACCACTGGTCGTCAAAGACAATGGCGACACACAGAGGGACCACTGGTAAAGCTGGACTGAACCCCCTCCGAAATTACATTATTGCCATCAGAGGCTGAACGTGCATGCTGTTCAAACAATATCATGTTCATAAACTGACACAGCAATGTTGCCATACTTGAGATGTGGCGGAACAGCATAAAACATCAACAAAGTGCTGACGGTTGTCAGTTCAAAAAAATCACACTGAAGGACATTTTGTGAGATCACATTGATTGATTATGAAAGAATTCCTCATTGCCCAGTTCCTGCAGGTGTTTAATGACAGATCAGTTCACTAGTGGTTGTGCAACACAGACACACACAGGGACCACTGGTCGTCGAAGACAATGCATACACAGAGGGACCACTGGTCGTCGAAGACAATGCATACACAGAGGGACCACTGTTCGTCAAAGACAATGCATACATAGAGGGACCACTGGTCGTCGAAGACAATGGATACACAGAGGAACCACTGGTCGTCGAAGACAATGCATACACAGAGGAACCACTGGTCATTAAGACAATGCATACACAGAGGGACCACTGGTCAGCGAAGACAATGCATACACAGAGGGACCACTGGTCGTCAAAGACAATGCATACAGAGGGACCACTGGTCGTCAAAGACAATGGCGACACACAGAGGGACCACTAGTCGTCAAAGACAATGGCGACACACAGAGGGACCACTGATCGTCAAAGACAATGGCGACACACAGAGGGACCACTGGTCGTCAAAGACAATGGCGACACACAGAGGGACCACTGATCGTCAAAGACAATGGCGACACACATAGGGATCACTGGTTGTCAAAGGGAGAGGGACAGACTGGATAAGATTATAAAGGAGGCAGAAAGTGTCGTAGGCAAGAGACAGGACAGGTTTGACACATACTACCAGGGACGACTAACAAACAAACTGACAAGACAAGATATGCTGGTTCGTTTGTGCCTTCGGCGATCAGCATTTTTAACCAGAAGATAGGAAGAATTGGAAAGAAAAAAATCACTAAATGAGTGTGTGGGCATATATGGGTGTTTTTAATGTTTTGTATGTATGGAGGATGACAAGAAGATACTTGTCGGGCTAATACTGATACCTCTGTTGAATAATTCTTTACACTTTTTGTAGCCAAAACTTGTTTTTTTCTATTAGCAATTTTATTAATGAACCCCTTGATTACGCATTTATGGGAATTTCAGATCATCACACAATGTATAAATGCTTCTGATAACTCATGACATGTTCATCATTATTCCCTATGTCCCCATTACCTAAACCAACCAGCAAAGAAAACAATATACCCACTGAAGAGATCCATTGAATTGACCTGGTCCAATATAAAGGAAAAGGTTGTCCAATATAGACGAATGGTCGTCTATATTGGAACGATAATCCAAATTTCTAATTTTCTCCCAAATGCCTGGTCGAATAGTTGCTATATTGTACCTATTGGTGCCTATCAATAGGTATCATTAATGCCTCACTATCGTCTGCTGTGGTTCCTCCATCAATGAAGCATGCTGTTGTAACATCAATACTGAAGAAAAATTATTTTTTAAGAAATCGTTTTCCTCCAAATAGACCTAGGGGCCTATGTCAACAAAATCTTTTGAGTTGGCATGATTTTGATTTTAGTTGATCCATAAGATAACTGTAGGCCCTAGTGTAGGCAAACACATCATTCTTTTCATCTGAAAAAATGTACGAGTGCATTTTCTTTTTATTTCCTTGTTTATGTTATTCATTGCATTTGTTTTCGATTTACCTCTTCCTAGGACTAGGACCACTCTAGAAACCACTTCGGAAAATATGATTACTAGGACAATAATCTTTTTAAAAACTTTTTCATAACAATACGATTATTTCTTTCAGGGAGTGAACTTGATGATTCAGACCAAGATAAAGACTACATTCCTAGTGATGGTGAGAACAATCAAGCCTCTGGGAGTAATGTGAACAAGTCAACCACGGAGCGTGAACATGACGTAGTAGATGATGCAGCTGGGCCAGAAACAGTTGTTGCTGATAATAGTGATGAAGGGACCACACCAAAGCGTCATAAACGGGCAGCTGTAAATAAATGGAAGAAGTCTATCATTAAAGAGAAACATCTGAAGGGGGAGGCTTTCAAGAATAGGAAGGGCCAGGAGAGACAAGCCAAGACAATTGGTCCACCTTGTAAATCAGAGTACTGTCGTAAAATCAACGCTGTGAAGGACCTAGCCATGAAACATATCTTGCCTAAGTCATATTTCCTTTAAGTTCACTCAAATGGAGTGTGACAGCATGCACAGCACAACTGAGAGAAACATTATGGGCGACATCTTCGTGGCTCGTGATTACATTGTCATATTTGAGAGTGCACGTATATGATGAAGTTGACCGGCAGTTATGTCACCAGCATCAGACCTGGGAAGAGAGCTGGTGATCTCTCAGTGCACAACCTCAGTGCTTTGGAGTACTCAAGTTCGGGGCAGATTCAATACAAACTGGACTTTTCTGAAGAATCTGACTGGGAAGCTTTGCCCCGACGGATCAGCATCCCACATGAACCCTTTGAATTGGTCCGACTCCTCGCTGCTCCTCAGCCAATATCACTGAGAAAGTTCAGTGATCTCCAGTCAATGACACCAGTTATGCCACAGTGTGCTAATCACTTCTTGGACTCCCTACCTCATTTAGAAACATAACTCTGCATAGATTCCAGAGGGACTTCAGTTACACTGTCATAAAATGATAATAGACAAATTGCCTAAGTCATATTTCCTTTAAGACATTGTGCCAAGTCATGTTTTGCATAACTCACCTGCTGATCTGTGGAATTTTTGCCTAAGTCACCTGCACCTTTTATGTAATCACCCTGACAGGCCTAGTGACAGCCGGTGATGATTGTATTTCAGTTGTCTCATTATCATAATGTCGAATAAATATGTGAATATATATATATATATATATATATATATATATATATATATATATATATATATATATATATATATATATATATATATATATATATATATGTGAATAAATATGTTTTCACTCGTGTTTGAACCAGTTTTTTGGCTTTTTCTCAAAACTGGTAAAAATGAGTTAGGCAATTATCGTAGCAGGCTGACAATATGCAAAATTACTTCGAATTACCAAAACAACACGTTCGATCAGTTAGATGTGTTAAAGTTTAGTACATTTAAATACTCAGACTATAGAGCTTATGATCAAGAAAACATTATTGACCCAGATAATAACTTTTATAATTTGATCTCCTCAAATTGTAAATATTATTCAGATCAGCAATTTAATGAAAATTTTTGTGGAAACATAATATTGACTGTGGAAGTCTGTCATTTGTTTGCTTTAATTCGAGTAATCTGAATACAAACTTTGAAAACATCTGTAATAATTTAGATTCCCTGAATATTGCTTTCGACATCATAGCTGTCTCTGAAACATTGGCAAAAACAGATCAGATGTCCCAGTTTTATCTACGAGGTTACTCAACTTATCACATTGAAAGAAGTTATAAACAAGGTGGAGGTGTTGCACTTTACATCTAAGATTCTTTAGATTGTTTTATTATAGCAAGTCAACAACTATCAATGATGTGCTGGAGAGTGTTACCATTGCCTTGAAGCTACGTAACAGTAGACATGTGGTAATTGCTTGTGTATACAGAACACCTGGGTCGGACTTAACTACATATTATGATAACACTGATCATCCATTTAACCAAGTTACGTTTAAGAAAATGTTATTTATTTATTTGTGGCAATTTCAATATAGACTTACTGAAATATCACTCGCACAGAGGTACTGTTGTGTTTGCTATGTTCCTTTAATTGACAAGCGACGTCACAAGCCTCGGTTTAAGAGCTGGACGGGGCTACCGCCATGTTTGAGATTAAACAAGTGTGTGTGTTGTTTACCAACGTGTTAAGTTCAGTTACACAGGTCCTGAC
Organism: Lamellibrachia columna; assembly: GCA_963662155.1. NCBI lineage: Eukaryota > Metazoa > Annelida > Polychaeta > Sabellida > Siboglinidae > Lamellibrachia > Lamellibrachia columna. The sequence goes on from OY759265.1 coordinate 29,142,686, forward strand.
ACAACACATTTTGGCGACGAGGATGGATGGATACCACCTAACGCCTCCGCCAGTGTTCCTAGCAACACCGGGCGATCCACCGGTGCTGTGGAATCGGTGGTTGTCGACTTTCGAAACTTACCTAATGGCAAGCGGCCTTGACGGGGCCAATGTCACGGCAGCACGGCGTGTCGAGCTATCCTGGTACATTGCCTGGGGATAGAAGGCCAGAGAATATGTATGTCCCTGATGGATACGGTCACATATGAGACCGCCGTAATTACACTAAGAAATCATTTCGGCCCAAAACGAAGTGTCATGATGGAATGTTTCGACAAGGGCGCGACGCCCTGGGGAAAGTGTACGTGAGTACATTAATGCATTGCATGAACTTGTAGCTAACTGCAACTTCGGTCAGCTGTCGGATGAACTGATCCGCGACCAGCTGATAGAGAAAACGAATAACCCCAGAGTTAGGGAGCGACTGCTAACGGAGCCTGATACGCTCACTTTAGAGAAAGCTATCACAGACATCCCGTATTGAGGTTGAGCATTAAAAATTCAGAGACACGGGCTACAGATAGTACCAAGTTTGAAACGCCTAGGGTTCAAGTGGTCCGGGCGAAGTCTCAATACTCTGCGGCAAAGCTGAACAGGAGTACACACACAGCCACCAACATTCAGGTACAAGTGCCGTGTGGCAACTGTGGTTACAGTTCACACGAAATGTCCTGCCACGGCGAAAACTTGCCGACTGTGCTCAAAAATGAATCACTTTGCGAAGTGTTGCAGATCTTCCAGAAAGGGGAGTGCCGTCGGTCAAATACAACAGTCAAATGAATCTGTACCATTTGTACTCTAAGTGAATTCAGTAACCAGTGCATCTAAGTCGTTCAAAACATGCAGTCTGCAACTGGCTGACACAATGGTGACACTAATTATTGATATTGGAGCGAAAGTGTCGATATTGAACGACTCTCTTTATTGGAAGCACTTCTCCGGGTACTCTTTGCATCTGCCTGAGGGAACTTTTTCAACATACGACAGTAGTGAAATCCCACTGGAGGGAATGGTACATCTACCAGTCACTTACCAGTCGGAAACCATCCAGAACTTTCCGTTCTATGTCACCCGAAGTGGTTCGAGTCTGATGGGACTAGATTTGTTCGATCAACTTGGGTTTCAAGTTTCGAAGAATGGCGTCATCATTCAATCTGTTGACATTGTTTTAGCATTTCTCTCAGTGTTCACAGGTTTTGGGAAAATTGCCAAGTTTGTTCACCGTTCACCGTCCCCGAGTTAAACCGGAAGCTACACCTGTGTCACAAGGTTTGCGTCGCCTTCCATTCTCTGTATGTGAGGAAGTGTCACGTGAGAAAGATGAACCGTGTAAGTTGACAACAGATGACTATGTAATGGAAGTCGAGTTGGACAACCTCGTCACACCACTCGAGTTGAAGGCTGCTTCTTCCACTGATATCACATTGACGCAAGTCTGTCACTTCACCCAGAATGGTTAGTCCCAGCACCCACCTGCTTGGATTGGAAACTTACTTCCGGCTGAGAGACGAACTTTCTGTGTTCGATGACGTCTGTGTGTCGCGTGGCATTCATGCTGTCAGAGACTGTGAAGGTTGTGCAGTGTGTGAAAAATCTATGAAGCCAACACAACCACCACTTCAACCCATATGTTGGCCTGAGAAACCATGGCAGCACATTCAGATCGACATTTTCGGTGAGGTACAGACTGCACCACTCAGTCAAAGATTTCTCGTTGTGGTACACGATGTCCACTCGAAATGGCCAGAAATAGCTGCAACCAGCATGGTGATGTCTTCCGCCATCATTCAGATCCTGAAAGAACTGTTTTCTCGATGGGGAATACCCGAAGTTCTGCAAAGCGACAACGGACCACAATTCGTGTCATACGAATTTGAAATGTTCCTGCAGAAACTCTGCATTGAACACCGGCGCAGCACAATGTATAACCCTCAGTGCAACGGAGGAATGGAGAGGCTGAATCATGTCATCAAAGAGAGTCTTGGTGCGCAACTCAAGGAGGGGAAAACATTCACGGACGCAGTACGAATGATACTGCAAACGTACCGATCGACACCACCCCAGCAGAGTTGATGATTGGTCGAAAGCTACAGTTCCCGTTGGAATGTCTGAAATCGCCTCAGACACATACACCGAACATTACAGCGCTAGTTGAATCGATCAGACGTAAGCAGGAACGAACCAAAGCTTACACTGACAAACGATGTCATTCACGAGACACGTCGATGAAACGTGGAGACTGAGTGCGGACGAAACGACCTATCCGTGCTTGAAGATGGTTCACGCTGGAACTCATGGCGATATATCCGGTCGTGCCAAGTGGGTCCTCCACATCTGCTAACGGAAGAAACCTTACATGATGTCGACGTTGAAGGTCTACCTGCTCGATAACTTGGTGACCCGCCTTACCTGCGTCAACGACCCAGACGAAACAGGTGCCCACCTAGATATCTCGAAGACCATCAGACGTCTTAAGTGATCATGAGTTGACACTTCAATTATCAATGACTTTAAAAGTAATCTTAAGTTGATATTTTAATCGCAATATTAAAAGAACGCATTTGTAGACAGTAATTCGCTGTTAAACTGAAAATGACACTGGCTAGTTTGTAATTCTGTGCTGCTTATGCGAAACCCCATAACTGGAAGTATAATCTCTTAGGGAGGAGTGTTGTTGTGTTTGCTATGACCCTTTAATTGACAAGCGACACCACGAGCCTCAGTTTGAGAGCTGAACGGGGCTTCCGCCATGTTTGAGATTAAACAACTGTGTGTGTTGTTTACCAACGTGTTATGTTCAGTTACATAGGTCCTGACACAACAGGTAATGTACCCAGTGATAACTAAGCCTACCAGAACTTTGAATGTGACTGCAACACTTATCGATAAAATATTTACTAACAAAATTAATCGTGATATTATCAGTGGGTTACTTATCACCGATATAAGCGATCATTTGCCAGTTTTTGCCATCTGTAGGGGCGACAGTAACCCTCATAATCGCAGTGGCAATGTATAGGTATGTGGCAATTCTGTGCATTGCCGTTAATTTGTTCGGCCTCGAGCACTATTTCGGGCCAGATCGACATGCGCTGCTGAGCCGTGTAGCAGTAGGCGCACTCTTCGCTTCGTTGTGCGTGTTTTTTTCTAGCTACCCTAGAGCTCTTGTTTTGATGATGTAGATCACAGATTCTCGATTCACCGCATTTTCGAAATTTCTGAATCCGACGACGGGAAGACTTCCAAAAGTTTTCGCCTGAATTTGAGTGTTTGTTTGCCCATCAAAATCATCATCGCTTCACCCGAAGGTGAGTACAATATCTTACAGAACTATGATAATATTATTCCTTCATTAGTTTTCTGTATTTCATGAACTTTTCACGTTGTTTGAACGATTCCCAAGTGATCTATTTGGATGCGCAGAAATTGATGTCAACATTGGAAATGCCCAAGCTGGCAGAATTTTACATCAGATTCATTGTCCATTTGAACCTACTAAACTTTATCGAATGTCACTACAAATGGTTCTGATTGTTAGATTTATTTCTTATCAATTTATTCATGGTGCAATTTAGGCATTTTTTACTTTGTAACGCCAATTATTGAAGATTTTGAAAGCTACCTCCTTGGGCCAAAATAGATTCAGCTGGCGTAATGTAGGTCACGTGACTGATTTCTGGCAATCTGATTGGCTGATACTTGATGGTTACACAACAATTGCCATGTGCTTCACATGCTGAGATGCTGTCATCATGAAAATGTGTTGTTTTCAGTGGTTATTTCACACTCAATTGTGTACTTTAATCATGTAATAAAATTTACCTTGACATTCTCAAAGAATTATGGTATATATTTTTTAAATGTCTGTTGTTTGAATTTTTAGGGTGATTAAAATTTTTACTGGTAAGGCAGACTGGGCTACGATTTCTTTTGCCATCCCATTTGTGATTTTAAATTTGCATTTCTCTTTCTCAGCTTTGTCTGTCCCATCAACATGAAGAAGAAGAAGTCGGTTTTGCCAACCAAGGTAGGTGCTGCTCAGCAATTCTTGATGTATAACTACAGCCCCATCCCTGGCCAAGATCTGAAGATGGGCCATGTTTTTCTTGTCTTGATGGAACAGGAAAAATCCGTTGCAAGGACTATTCGTGTTATCAGCGAAATATTTCCATGCATTATCCGTCCAAACGACATGAAGACTGTCTTGAACAATCTAAATTCATTTAAACATCTTGGTCGAGAAAAGGAAATGGAGGACTTCATCCAACGCTGTAGTGAACCTTTTACCATGTTCACTGCTATCTGTGAGACTGAACGTGAGCAAAGTAAGGTAACTGCTGCTGATAACAGCATTCCGATGGATGTTGACAGTGATATCTTATCAACATCAGTGGCTGTTCCAGTTCCTTCAGCTTCAGACATGGAACCTGTGTCTGGTCCTTCAACTTTATATGAACCGCCAGATGCAGTGCCGGGGAATTCTGATGATGAAGTCATTTGTACCCCACCCGCTGTAGCTCCCTCCATTTCTTCGCTGTCTGTTCGTTCCTCGAAAAATCTGACTCCAAAGAAGCTTCATTTGAAAAGGCGCCTGGACGTCATGTCAAATTTAAGAAGTGAGCAGAAGAAGCGGTATACTGACCGTGTGAGGAATTTGAAGGGACTCATCAACAGGCAGAGAATGACTAAAATAAAGTACCTCAACCAGGAGATAAAGCGCAAAACCGCTAGTCTTTCTGTCAAAGAAGCCACGATCACAAAACTTCGGCGACAACTACAGGAGGCCAAGGGCAAGGCCAGGAAGGAAGTTCGAGGGTCAAGTGCCATAATGGATGACCTAAACCTCAAGCAGTTGCAGCGAACCCATAAACGATTGAGGGATTCCAACAAGGTGAAAAGGAAGTTGAAATCTGCAGACACTGTTCCTTTGGAAAACTTCACCAGGCTGCAGCTTGAGTTGACTGCTAAAAATGAACTTGTCAGGACACTTGAAGATAGAATATTGTTTCTTGAAGAAGAGGTTGAGGAGTTAAAGAGAGCCAAGAATGAAGAGAAGATCACAAAGAAGGATGGCAAGACCTACTCAACCGATATGCGGATGATGATTTACGATGCCATTGTCAATCAGGTACCCACACAGAACATTCCATCCCTGATCGAGAAACATGCTCAACGGACTGGTGAAAAGCTTAGTGCAGTTCCCCACAGAACCACAGTGGAACAGATGGCAAGGGAGCTCGATGCAACTGCTGACCTAAAAGCTGCTGAAGTAGCAATGAAGACCTCTGACCTGACCATAGGTTTCGATGCTACTACCCAGGAGGGGGTCCACATCAATAGTGTGCATTTCACCACCAAAGAGGAATGCGAAGTTATTGCCGTCGACGAGCTGGCTGGTGGTACTGCTGATGACTATTGTGAGCATGTTTGTGGCGCAGTGGACCATCTTGCTGCAACATATGCAGACTTCCATGAAGATGACTTCCCATTCTGCCGTTCAAAAATAATCAGCAATATTTCCAACACCATGACAGACAGGGTTGCTGTGAACCATGCTGCAGTTCGCAAGGTAAATGAGAAGTGGGGGAAAACACTCAATGAGTTGAACTGTCATCTGCATCCCCTTGACACCATAGCAAGCTCTTGCAGGTCAACTCTGAAGGCCCTGGAAACCTGTCGGGGGCATCTCTTTGGCAAGGACTGCTTTGCAGGGAACATTGTCCTACAAGTGAATAAGTTCCGGTATAAAGATGGCAAGGGTGACCCGAAAGGATTTGTGACGTTCCTCGATGACAACGATCTACCCCGAGGCATCCTCCCACGGTATCGAGGAAACCGCTTGCACATTCTGTTTCACATCTGCGGAAAACTTATCGAGCACCATGGCAAGTTTATGCAGTTTTTCACTGATGGGGCAGTTTCTTGCGGTGGCCTCCAAGCGAGCATCAGGCAGGACTTTGAAAACCCCTCAGCTATTCTTGAAATGCAGGTACTCAGTCTTCTAGGTAAGCTGCTCACAGGCCCTTGGATGCAAGTGTTCTACACCTCAGCGGAGAGTGAACTAGACCATATTGAAGGGATCAACGTCATTAGGAATGTTGTGTCTGCCTTGAAAGTTGCAGCTGGGGATCCATGCCAAGTTCTCACTTGGGATACAGATTTCTTCGGGAGGCAGCTGAACATCAATGACGAAACCCTCAGAAAACTCAAGACTGAGCCTTCAAATAAGGAACAATTTGCAGAAATGGTTGCAGCTTGCCTGAACACTGTTGTTTCAGTCCTTGAACGCCAGTACAAGCGGTATTTCGAGATGGATATCTCTGAAGATTTGCGGAGGGAAACTTCTTCTGCCCGCTCCCACAACATCGATGCCGAGGAAATTATGGGAATGTTCAGTGCTGGAAAGCAGAGGTGCAAACATGCCAGCATTGATTTCCTCAGGGCGAGGATGAGGGCTAGAAAGAATGGTGTGGTGCCATACATGGATCGTCTGTTCAAGGATGAGAGGGAACGAATTGTGAACTGGGCTGTTCGTAGGGCAAGGAAAAATAGGAAGGCAAGTCAAAAGAAACAGGTTGAGTTTAGGAAGGAGCTCTCTAGGCATGCAGCGATGAAGACACAGAAGAAAGTGGAGAGAGAAAGAAAGGATATTGAGGCGAAAGTCAAAAGTGTTGACGTGAGAGACATTCAAGCTACATTCCCGGATCGTGATGAAACCACTTGGTCTGATCTTGCAGACATCCTGACTGGTGCTGCTGTTGGTCGGAACATATGCCACACTTGGTATGATGCAGACACAAAGGAGAAGACTACATATTCTGGCAGAATTGAGAAGCTGAAAAAAAGGAAAGGAAATGTGATTCCATACGTTGTGAGTTACTGGGACAGTGGTGAAACCTATGACGATGCAGTGGATTACACAATTTCTATGTATGAACTGGGAGCAGACCTTATCTGTGAGGATTTGGTGTTGTGTTAGAACTGTCACGAATGCATAATTGTGTAAATATATATGACTGAACTTTCAATTAGACTTGAGCCTAAATCTGCCATCATATCAATTCATAATCATGGACTACTTACCAGACTTGTTATTGGATGGATGTCACTTGGATTTACTGCTTGCTGCCATAGGCCTACACCTGACCAAGACAGTTAATTTGGAGAAGGGTAAGATCTTTTACTGGCTTTAGGGTTAAGCTGCAAGAACCAATTCAAGATTACATGGAATATACCATCAGGAAGCAACGGAATGTTGGTCGTAACTGAACACTGGTCAATTTTTAACTTCATTAAAAAAACTATTTTCAGTACTTTTTCCAATAGGATTAAATATGTTTTTCTATTTCAGAATACTGTGGTATTCTTTGTCTTTTCATAAGCTTTCTAATGATACCAACATTTTGGATGTAGGACAACTATAAAGAAAATTATGGCTGTTTATCTGGATCCCCAAATTATGGCAGAAATGGGTCACAGGTAACATTTCGTTATATATTGTTTTCCATTAAGACAATTACCAAAAAGTGGGTTAATTTGGACGTATAAAAATTGTCATAACTTTCTTGATGTTTGTCATATAAGAGAGATCTTTGTGTCATTGGAAAGGTCTCTGCAAGACCTTTCCAAGGATACCACTCACATTTCCATACCTTAACTTTGATTTTTTTTGTCACATAGCTACAATGTACGATACTTCCATCAAATAAATGTGGAGAATATATCAATTCACTGAAAGCTGCATTGAATGCACAGTCTTGGGACACGGTTTTTAATTACAAAGATATTAATGAGGCTTACACATCTTTTCTAAATGACTTCATTGGGTTATATAACAGAAACTGTCCACTTCGCCAAGTTAACAACAGCAATAAGCTTGAACTTAAAAATGCTTGGCTTACAAATGGGCCAAAAAAAATGCTTGTCGGAAAAAAATAAACAGTTTCTGTTGAATAGAAACCACAATACCGAATTGAGATATAAATTGTACAAAAATAAATTAACAACAGTCATACGTTTCGCTAAAAGGAACTTCTACAGTAAGCTATTGTCAGCTCAACGAGGTAATATATCACGCACTTGGAAAATTTTACGAAACATCATGGGTAAATCCCATATTGAGTACAACTACCCTGTAAAAATTTAATTACAATGGTATTGTTGGTGATCAGCATACTATAGCGAACACATTTAATGAATATTTTACAAGCATTGGACCAGAGTTGGCAAGAGTAGAAACTCCACCAGAAGTATCAGTGCTTGATTTACATGGGGAAACATAATGACTGTTTTATGTTTTGACACCAACTGTTAAAGAAGAAGTTATACGCACGGTAAATAGTTACGGAAATAAATCTTCGACCACGTGCAATGGTGTCACGATGAAACTCGTAAATTTTTTTATTAAATGTATTTCCAAGCCTGTGACTCATATAATGTAATCTGTTGTTCAAGTATGGCGTTTTCCCGCATGAGATGAAAATAGCTAAAATGATGCTGATCTCATGATCATTAAAACAGCACTGAACTCATCGAACAAAATCCTAAACAGAGCACAACACACCAAGTCAAAATCTGGAACATCAGAACTCTCACAGAAATACTGGGCCCAGCTGTGTGCAGTCATATGCTCTTCTTACACGTTTTACTGGGATGTGATACCACATCACGCATATACGGGATTGGTAAGGCCACAGCTCTGAAGAAGGCTATGACTAACAAACACTTCAGGAAGCAAGCACAAGTGTTTGAATCAGGAACACCAACAGTCGAAGAATTGGTTACTGTGGGAGAACAGGCTATCGTATGTGTTTATGGTGGCAACATTGGAGAAAACCTTGATGATTTGCGGTACAAACACTTCATTGAAAAGGTAGCATCAAGTGCAGCTTACGTACAGGGAAAAAATCTACCCCCAACTTCAGCTGCTGCCCACTATCACAGCCTCAGGGTCTACTATAAGATCCAACAGTGGAAAGGATCCAAAAAAACTTTCAAAGCCACGGACTGGGGAAGTATTGTCAAAGACAGCTGCCATGTTCCGAAGATGATTTACCTCCCAGCAGCACCAGCCTATCTGCTATCGGTCATCCATTGAAACTGCAAGAAAAACTGCAATTCGCTGCAATGTAGTTGCAGAAAGAATGGACTTGAGTGCACTTCTGTTTTTTTCTATGTGCCATTGGATTGATCTGTATATTACCTTTCCATCGATCTCTATTATGTGTATAAATTGCGCAAAGAAAATAGATTAATCAGCATAAATAAGGCGTACCCCTACATTTCACTGCGCAAAAACAATGACCGGCAGCGGCTTTCAACCATTTGTCATTATCGTCAGAAATGACAATGTTCCACGAAGTGAATTTCAATTAACTTTTGTTCTTGTAATGTAGACATATAGTACTAACTACAAATGGCATCATAGTTGCTATTGCAGTTTGTTTGATGTTAACCCATTAGGCCCCAGGATTTTATTAAAACATGCCACCATGTTCCCAGGATTTCTGGCAAATTTCGAGCGATTTTACCTCCTTGTGTTCAAAAATCTGTAGAAAAAAACTGTTCAATATTGACAATTACAAGTTGTGTTTATTTTGAAGAGTAGTAATTTCTCCACATGCATGTATACATAGAAATAGGATATATTAATAAAATGTTGACATTTGATCACAATTTGCAAAGACAAAATAGTACATTTGTTAAAACATTGAAAGTTGCGACTGACATTTGACAATGATCCCATGCTATAACCCTATGCAACTCAGCGAAGAAAATGTAGCTATATGTGTTAGCTTTGCACCATTATCAAATTCTGACGGTTATTTTTCAGGTTACACCATATTTTATCATGACAAATATAGAAATAAAAATGTTAGAGATAGCGTGAACAAAACTGATGAAAATCAAGATTTCCGAAAGGGCAACACATGCATGTAACGAGCTGTTGTTGTTGCAAAATGTATCCGCTAGGGTGTGGCAAAATTTGGTAGCGTTTAGTTCAGTAGTTATTCGCCAGGATTTCTTTGAATAGTGGGTCCTGTATGCAGCCGTCGGCGGCCGTTCCAGGACTGCACAGAGAGGCCGGCCACGGCCATTGTGGGGTCTAATGGGTTAAACCACAGATTGACGGGACAAGGCCGAAAATCAGGGTACGCGTCAATTACAATAATTTGCAAATGTGTTTAGAATAATATTATGGCTTTAATATTCATTGAAATTACACTTGTTAGGAACCGTTGAACAGTTAAATGTATTACCTTTCCAATGATATGTATCATCTTTATAATGTTTTCATGGAAAATGAGTTATACAACATGAATTACGTGTACTCCCCTAAATATCAGTAAGACCTACGATCATTTAGCAACATGTGAAAATCACAATGTTCCACCAAGTGGATTTTGGTGGACTTTAACATAAACATAATGTAGAATCTAAAAATGCCACCAAACTTACTATTGCAATTTGTTTGAGGTTGAACTCCCATCACTTAATGAACTCCCATCACTTTGAAAACATCTGAAACTATAGTTATCTTCCAAAAAAAACTCAAGACATATTATTCCAAATTACATTTCCACCATAAATCTTTGTTTGTCCCTAGTTCTGATAATGACTTTTGCACGACCCTGTTCATGATTATGCTGAATGATTCTGTTTTGTTGCGACTCTGAGCTCAGGTTCCTTATGATATAGGCGCCATACAAGTTAATTATTATTATTATTAATGGCCTAGATTGGAGGTAGCCAATGTTGTTTCTTATGTCATGATATCATAAGACAACACTACAGTCAGTTTTGTGAGAAGGGTGTATAATGATAATGTGCTGCCATCTCGTGGCATATGATGGTCAAAATTCGCCATCTTTGGTCTATAATAATTTACTTGCATAATTCTATAATATATATAAGGTGTGTATTAATAAACCAGGTTTGTCTACTTTATAAGTTTCGGTGTTTGTCACTAAAACAGCGTGACATAATCTTACGGGGCGTTTCACTTTTTAAGAACGCGTGACTCGTACCGTGCCCGTGCCCGTGGTCACCTTCGCCTCGGGCTCGGTGTCAAGTCAGGAGGAACATGGCAGGTTACTGCTAAATGCGTTATTTACGAAATTATGGATAGGCTAACCTTATCATTGCCATCGTATTTAGCACTGACAACACTTACCGGGCCGATGACTTTGTCAAATCCTGGTCTATTTGCCACAGCTTTTAACAGTTGCTGAAGTTTATTTAAACCATTTGCTGCAGATGCCATGATTTTGGACTTCGTTACCCGATTCCGTCAGGTGGCACCATTGTCTGGAGTCGGACAGAGCCCTTCATACTCGTAGATGGGCACGGACCACAGTCACTTTTCCCATAGACGACCATTATAACATTCTTGCGCCTACATTGAAAATTTATCCTACAATTTTTTTTTTAATTCACAGAAAATGACAGACCCACTAAGACACCTGGTGTGTAAAATTCGTGAAAATGACACCTCCTTTTCGCATAAATTGCTTCAAAGCATGATGCCCCTGCATTTCTGCCATGAAATTCCCCAGTTTCCAAAATATGAGTACATCCTGCCTAACAGCCACTGTGTCCTTACGCAACTGGTATACATAATGACAAATGGCATCATTTCAAAGCTTAGATGCTACTGTGCACAAGAACATCACTTCCACTCCCTCATCCACACAATTTCTGCTCTCCAAATAAACCCTATCTGCACAATGAATTTTTTCCTTGAGATTCTTTATGTATGTAATGGCGGATGGATTCTGACTGTGGTCCGTGCCCTAATTAATTTCCAACATCTCACATACCGTCACGAAAGTTGTACCAAATCGAAGAAAAACATTTATCTCGATAAATCACAGAAGGAAATCCACATCACAATGCAACACATTAATTGATATGTCACCGAGACATGCCCCCGTATGTGAGGGGAAGAATTTCAAGTGGACTTAATTACATATAATGCACTTTAGTCATAAAGCCCACACTGCTTGCTGTGCCGGAGATATAGGAAATCTTACAAGTGTTTCACAAAATGTGGGGTATTTTCATCAATGCAACACTAAAATTGTCAACTAATTTTTTATTAAAATATTATTTATTTTTTTAAATATGCACTGTTTTTGGGCAAAAAGCTAGCATTTCAGTGTATTTCACAACATTGATATGTAATATTGAGCGTTCAAAGTACAACGAATTATGGTATGTGTGAAAACAAGCTATATATCTGACAAGTTTTCATGTGAACATTTGGCATTTCTGACACAGATGACCCAATTTCAAGTCACTGAAGGTGCCAACTGCCTGTCAACGAGATAGAACAGGATGCTGCCTGTTTGGGGCTTTTGAGTGTCTACTGTTGCAACTACAGTGACGATAAGCCTACTTTTTCCTCAGATTTCAATTACAGGAGGTTGTAAATTCTATTCAGAATCTACATTGGGGTATTTTCTCAGCCAATAGCTGTGCAGCATGACAGACAAGTGGTCTACCCCACTAAAATTATGGCCATTGCTTAAATGTCAGTTGGACAGATTGCTCCCAGATCAGTCAGATAGTAAAAGTTTTTGACTCTGATACATATATCAGGATGGAGAAGAAAAGTGAAGGTGTGGGGAAGTTCCGAATAGCCAAAAATGAGAGGAGATGTGGCTTTCAGAAGGGGCACACTGTGCCAGGATATTGTGGTTCTACACATACAGAATAAATTGTGCACCTTGGGGGCTTCACTTTGAAGGAGAGGATTTGATGTCACCTGTCCAGGGCATGATAACTACACAGCAACATTGACATTGGATTGCTATGGAGGTGACTGCAAGATATGCAGGTACTCCTCTATAGCGTGCTCAGGTGGGAAAGGAAACTGGTGGAAAAAATCAATGTACCTGCAGACAGGTACTCTCCACTATCTCAACATGACCAGTGGAGACAGGATTACACTGAGAAAGATTCTGCAACTAAGATAAGGGGGAAATGCACTAGCGTTAACAAAACTGTGTCTTAACACAAACCGAAATGATGGCCTGAACAGAGGGTTGAGTGCTTCTCTACCAAAAAATGTGAACTTCAGTCGCAATGTCAAGGGACGTGCCTGTGCAGCCATTGACAGGCTGAATTATGGAGCGGGGGACTCTCTACTGTGGAAATTGGAGACAAGCAAAGCTCCGATTAGTAAAGGTGGAAGTGTGCCACACACTCCCCCCACATGTATGTGAGGGGAGTTCAAGAGAGGATTACCTCATAGCCCTGCGAGCACAATGAAGCATGGACACACAGACAGAAAGGCAAGCAGCTGAGCATGCAAAAACACACAAACTGGTGAGTAATGATAAGACTGGCTTAATTAATTGATTGATTTGTCTCTCACCTGTTCAACTGCACAATTTCTAAATACACTGAGGGTAATGACCATGACCAAAACAATGCTGCTCTCTCACACACTGTTTTCTATTGTTGTTTACATGCAGTGGCACCAGTATTATATGCTGTGGATTAACACACAAGCTGACATTGCAAATATGGCTACAACTTAGATGTCTAGGAATCTTTTATAAATTATGGTGTAGCATATACATTAATCTATATACAAGAACTGTCTTCCATTTCCCAGCTGGAAATTTCACACATATGACACCATACTGGGCTAGCTAGCCTATACAATATGCTTTAAAACATCCAGTCCATAACATGCAACTGCAATTTCTTGACAAGACAGTGTTAAACTTGATTCTCCACCTATATTTTCTCACAAAAAATGTCATCCATGCTTGTTTTACCACGATGCGTTGCCTTGGTAACAAGCCAGTCAAAATTTCATATTGGGCACGGACCACAGTCACTTTTCCCATAGACGACCATTATAACATTCTTGCGCCTACATTGAAAATTTATCCTACAATGTTTTTTTTAAATTCACAGAAAATGACAGACCCACTAAGACACCTGGTGTGTAAAATTCGTGAAAATGACACCTTTTTGCACAAATTGCTTCAAAGCATGATGCCCCTGCATTTCTGCCATGAAATTCCCCAGTTTCCAAAATATGAGTACATCCTGCCTAACAGCCACTGTGTCCTTACGCAACTGGTATACCTAATGACAAATGGCATCATTTCAAAGCTTAGATGCTACTGTGCACAAGAACATCATTTCCACTCCCTCATCCACACAATTTCTGCTCTCACAAATAAACCCTATCTGCACAATGAATTTTTTCCTTGGGATTCTTTATGTATGTAATGGCGGATGGATTCTGACTGTGGTCCGTGCCCAGATATCCTATAAACAGGGATCGAACTTAAAGCTCTCCCCGCTCGCTTATTATACGATGTCCTAGCCCGCTGTTGTGTCAAGTTCGTCTTTCTCGTCGTAGTTGTTGAAAGTTCATAAATATCCATTCTTCAAGTACGTGTGTAAGTAGTAATTGACCTATCTAACTATATTATCGTGTAGCAGTGTATGTTTTGAAGGTCTGGAGGGTGTTTTGTTCATTTTGGCGGGAGATAAAACATACGTAAACAAACTTGCAAAATGACAGCGTGACTGACCTGTCAAACGGTATCCCAGCGGACAAGACGAAGAAATGCATCCATAATTGCATTAGCTCAAAGCTGACAGTCTTACACTTGGAATGTTAATATGATTTACACTGTGCTTTCTGACTGCTTTTCATTATAAGTACTATCATAACCGTGGATACGACTTATGTATAGTGAGTAATGACTAGTAATGTAAATATTTTTTGATGCCAAATTTATCTATTTTGGATATGACTGATGGGTGAAGATGTATGAAACTCTAAACATGATGTACAACTGATAGTTGGTATGCAATATTGTGTCAGAATGGTTATTCACTCAACGATCCACACATATTGATATGATGAGAAAGTGGACACCAGCATACTTACATATTTATAGTAGTTGTTTCTTATTTTAACTACTAATACACCCAAATAATGCAATATGTATGACAATAAAAGCTTACATTTCATCCTACATAATACACGTCAAATATTCATCTTGCATCAGCATGTCTTCAGCTGTGAAAAGGCTTCTGTCAAAATCTGCATAATAGTTTGCAGTTAAAACCTTGTAAACAATATTTTCATATACATCATAATGCTAATTACCTATACATGTCAATCATGCTTAGAAATAGACACCGAGTTAAACAAATGTCTCTGTAGGGTATATGTTGGTTTTTTCTTTTTACCAACTGCCCCTGTATAAATGTGCAACATAAGTGAAAAATAGCACTGTTTACAGCTCTCTTGCAACCAAAATAATGGATGCACTGGTATGAATGACCCCACACAGGTTGAGAACATTTAGTACTTCAACAATATGTCAAAAAAATACAATAACATTAATATTAGCAATTTTTTTACGCCAGGTACACTTTTTTTTATCAAAATAGAAAAACTGTGTTTTAAAAATGTTGATGGGGTGTCTTTAAAGTGCTCTAACATGAAAACTACTTAACGTACAACCACACAACTGATTCCATGATGTATCTTAATAATATATCTTTCCAATGATCTTTATCATACATGATAAACATGTCAAATATTCATCTTGCATCAGCATATCTTCAGCTGTGAACAGGCTTCTGTAAAATACATAATAGTTTGCAGTTTTAAAAAAATCTTGTAAAAAATATTTTTCATATATATATAATAATGCTAATGACCTATACATGTCAAACATGCTTAGAAGTAGACACTGAGTTAAACAAAATTATATGTAGGGTATATAGTGTGATTGTTTTTTACTTTTTACCAATTGCCCATGTAAAAATGTGCAAAATAGCAGTGTTTACAGCTCTCTTGCAACAAAAATAATGGATGCACTGGTATGAATGACCCCCCCACACATGTTGAGAACATTGAGTACTTCCACAATATGCAAAAAAATACATTAACATTAATATTAGTAATTTTTTTAGACCAGGTACACTTTTTTTATCAAAATAGAAAAAAAAACGTGTTTTGAAAACGTTGACGGGGTGTCTTTAAAGTGCTCTAACATGAACACTAATTAACATACAACCATACAACTGATACCATGATGTATCTTAATAATAGACCTTCCAACGATGTATACTACTTTGCAATAACTTAATTATTCAAAAATGGCCCAGCATAGCTACGTATATACATAAACGTAACACATTGTATCGAAAAATTCATTTTTAAATCTTCGTTCCCGATATATCCGATTTCGTAAACGAGCAGCCACTACTCGTTGCAACGTAGTCGAAAATCCGTGCACACGGGTACAAGTATAGTACATTGAATGGTACTAACGTTTACCCGTCGAACTTCTGCGTTTCCTTTCGAAATCGTGGAATTTCATAAAAGGGATCTAACCCCTGAAAGGACAACTGAGCGCCGATGATAAAGTTGCGCATAAGCGTAGGTACGATGCGTGTGAGAGGAAACGAGAATTTCAGCCGCACTGGCTAAAGCAGTTCTCATGGCTCGAATACAAAAGTTCGTCTGCTGGCGCTGGCGTTGCCGTTCACGCTGGCGTTGCCGTTCACGCTGGCGTTGCCGTTGGCGGTGCCGCTGACCGGCGTGACGACGACGCTGTCGTCGACATTGAAGGTGGGGAGAGTGACGGGACGGCGAAGAAAACTGAGACTGAACTAAGCATGAGAATGTTTTGCAAGTACTGCTGCAAGTATGAGAAAGCAGTCCGTTTTGTCGCCGGCTCCCCAGTATTTAAATTGGAGACTATCAAAGCTCACAATACAATAGTTCTGCAAGCCATATAAAATGGGCTTTAAGAGAGAAAGCAGAGAGCAACCCAGGGTCAAGTGTGGCGGACAAGACGATGGACCAACTGGGAAAAGCGACATTTGACAAAATGTGTAAGCTTTTCAGGAACGCACATGCCACTGCCAAACCCTTAATTAAGACCATATACAGACTTTGTGTGGATGTGTACCTTGGATGACATGAAAGGGGTTGGCAACACCTACAGAAACGACCAGCAGTGTGCAACGTTTATCCATCACATTGCTCAGGCACAAAGGCATATGTTCGGTACTGTCACCAAGGGTCAATCAATGTTCACTTTGTTGGGGTGAAAAATATTACCAAAGGGGATGCCCAAGTGATAGAAGTCAACTCTCTTCACAGATTACGTTGCTGGCCCCTCGTGGGAAAAGAAGATTGTGGGAACTGGAAATGGCGGTGCAAGCACTATGTTGGGGAAAAACAATGGATTTGTGGCGAAACTGCGACAACGGCTAGACCGACCAGAACTTGTAGCTGTTCACTGTTCTGCACACAGAAATGAACTGGCTTACACGGAAGTTGTACAAGAAAGTTGATTCACTGCTCCTTTCTTTGTACTTCTATCGGAACAGCCCATTCAACAGGAGCAGCCTCAAACCAGCTTTTAATGCGCTCGGAGAAACCCACCGTATTCCGAGTAGAGTCGGCAGGACACGTTGGGTTCCTCACATATCAAAAGCAGTTTCCAATGTGCTGAAGGAATACAAGGGGCTTGTGACCCATTTATCCCAGGTGATGAACCCCGATGTACCTGGAAGGACAACAGAGCAGCGCGCAAAGGCAAAGAATTACTACGCACTGCTACATTCCAAGGATGTCGTGTACTTCCCCCACTTCCTCGCAGATGTAACTGCAGCCTTGAGTGATATCTCAACAGCACTCCAGCAGAAGCAAATCACAATCGCGGGCATCAATTCCGAGATTACTGCGTGCAAAGAAGTCATCGAGAAGTATGGTAAGAAGCAAGGGCCTTCTCTGAAGATGATTAATGGCAAAGGCCAGTTTCTTGGAGAGACAAGAGACACAGTGCCCCAATGTACTGGGACTCGTTGACCTGATCCTCACCCTTCCTGTTTCTTCAGCAGATGCTGAAAGGGGGTTTTCCCACATGAAGTTTGTTAAATCGGACTGGAGAAGCAGGCTGTCTGACACACATCTGTCAGATTTGATGACATTCGTGCTGGAAACCCCTGATGTGGACCAGTTTGATCCATCATCTGCAGTGAAGCATTGGAACCATGCTGGGCCCAGGGCAAGGAGGCCCAATATCACCATTGACATTGGTGACATTAATGATGACCCTGATGAGTCGGAGATAGACGAAGATGCAGTTGCCCAAATCCTGAAAGATTTCATTCACTGACACTGCCTGGTGACATTGTGGAGGACCCGAGAGTCGAGTCATGCGGCCGTTGACAACGCCCAGAACCTCGGGATCTGATTTAGTACTAATTGAATAAAATAATTACGTTGCATTGTCAATTATGAAATTTATATTTATTTGTTCATTTTATGTTTAAGGAGCATTGCAGGTCAACATACAAATTTGCATAAAAAGGTCGCATTTTGACGATGTCCACCAAAAATGGGGACTAGTGATTTTTCATGGGGATGAATAACATATTAAGGCTACTACTCCCCCTGGCGAGTGGGTTAAATTTCGACCCCTGCCTATAAAGGGCTCTGGAGTCGGAGGCGAACGCTAGACCTACAAACATAATATTATGGCTTTAGCATAGAAAATATAAATTTCGGTGAGCATGAGGTAAGTCAAAGGATATATTTTTTAATCAGAGATTACATTTTCATAAACCAATCAGGTATTTTTTCTCCTAAATATTTCCCCGATCAATAGAAATGCTAAAATTGTGCTGCTTCCAGTCAGCCAACAGAGCCTTGTCACCAGTGACCTGGCACATGCACCGAATTTCAGTTCCATTTAATTTCCAATAGTTATTGTTTTAATAAAATCTCAACTGTAATCATATTTTGGATCTCATAAAAAACACAACTGTACCGCAAATTAACCGACCTGCAGTGGAATTTTCTTGAA
This sequence comes from Lamellibrachia columna, assembly GCA_963662155.1. Lineage (NCBI taxonomy): Eukaryota > Metazoa > Annelida > Polychaeta > Sabellida > Siboglinidae > Lamellibrachia > Lamellibrachia columna. The sequence continues at coordinate 29,161,591 of OY759265.1, forward strand.
ATCCTACCATTTCGTTTTCTAAAAAAATTAACTTAAGATACATTGTTCTCCGTCGGCGTCTGTATAGTCGACGAAACGTGGGTTTTCTCGGCTGGGATCCTACCGTTGTCACGTGCATGTGGGGAAAGATCATTCATATACTTGCGGGTTCATGACGTACGAATAAAGTACCAGCTATTTTGAGAAAGACCCCCTTTTCGAGGACATTTCGACACTGATTCTTTTAAATAATATAAATAAGTGTTACTATATATATATATATCGAGAACTTTCACCTCTTAATATTTTCGAAATTACACGATTTAGCGATGAAATAAAATATGTAAGTTTTCTGACATATATTACGGTAATTATTGACAGACCAATAAAAAAAGGAAAATAGCACGCCCAGAAGAAATGAACGGCACGAACCCAGAAAATAAAGACACAAGACCGAAAAAATGGCTGCAGACATAAATTGATGGCGTCGATTGCTCTCTGGCGGCACAGAGAGTAAGTAAAGTAATAAATCTTCACATTTGAAAGCGAAATTAATATAACGGTTTTCGTCGGATCATTTATTGGTCAAATCCCCGTTTTAGGCATATTAAAATTGTCTGGCGATAGCCTACTACAGTACCCGGAACCAGTAATAAATGAAGAATATGGTCTAAAACGAATGTTTGGGCTGCTTTAATTATAGAAATCGTGCAGTCTACAACAGGGCAAGCTGTTCCACGTGTGCTGTGTGGCGTGTAAAGAAGCAGTATGTGAGCGTCAGGGTCTCATGAAGACCCATACCAAGGTAATTCGTACCCAAGACGATTCCTAATCGAGATGATTCGTAGCCAACAACAACCGAATACTAACTAGTGAAATTGGCATACATTAAGTACCGGTATTATCATTATTGTTGCTAAATTAAACAATACTTTGTGTGCGTGCATATGTGCGCGCAAACACACACAACATTGTGGACTAATATACGTAAATGTAACATTAAAAAATAACCCAACATTATCATAACATTACACGTGCCAAAATAAATATGCGAAGCATGTTGGGAAATGAAACAATCCAGTGTTTCAATCGTCATATGTTCTAGTAGTACCATGCCCCCAACAAAAAGGGGCCTCACAAAAATTCTAAATTCCGGGCTAAGCTATCAGGGATGACAAATTTTGCTGGAAATGTCTGTACCCGCAAGAGGAATATTACATTGAACCCTCTAGACTGCGGTCGAGCGGAAGAGGCCAGTTTGGATTATTGCCAGAGTTTTCCTGTTATCAGTTATTTCGTTGCCCCCTCGGTGTGTCAAAGAGACAACCAAAGCGTACTCGGTGACCGCTTTGGATTTCTCCGCAACTTGACGGTGATGGAAGTAATGGAACCAAGAGAGATGCGACATGCTGCTGGGAAACGTATTCCTGGGTTATGGATGACACTCTTGGCAATGAACTGACCCATTTTGGTGGACTAGTTGCTGAAACTTTCAAGGTGTCCTAAAGCATGAAGTCTCACCAGAGGCGACGATATTAGTTAAGGAGTACACTTGGGACATCAAGCGTTGCGTTCCGACTTCCGTTTCCCGGTATGCACTGGGTCATTTCCTGTCAGTAGGGATCATTTCCGCTCTGTGGGGGTCATATTCGGTCAGTCGGGGTCGTATCCGATCAGAATGGATCAAAATCGCCTTTTCTTACGCAACAAGTTAATGCAGACGGTGTCGGATCTGCTATGACAAATAGAAAAAAAAATATGTTTACTTCGGCAGCGAGATAAATTCCGAGTGAGAGTTATAATCGTTTACGTAATCTAGAGCCTAAAAAGAAAAGAAGAAATACCGTGTATGATTATACGTTTTTCATAACTAACCAAGCACTACAAGAAGTGCATAACTATTAATTGTCAACATAACCGTCTATCTATGTGTAACCCGCCCTTTTGAGATATTTGTTAATTTTGTTTGACGCTGCTAGCATTTATAGTACCGATTGTAAACAAGTACAACAGGCTTCATAAGTGAATTAAAGCATTCACATTCGTGGCTAAATAAATGTTGTTCATTCGGTCATTGTCAGCACACAACTCGCCGGCTGAGCCATCGGTACGAGCCGCCCGAGCGTGGTTACAGTTGTAACAACTTGCCCAAAACACAATTTTTGCAGTTGAATGTACGTGTACGATAACAAATCCGGAATTTCAATTTAACTTCAACTTGGCATAGCCCCTTATTCTTTATATTAGACATCTTTCACGTTTAATTCACGAAACACAAAAAGTAGCTGCGTGAGATGATATGTGGGCATACCCAAAAACGTTTACGTGGACAAAAATTCATTTTTGTCTACATCTCTTTAATTTCGTCTTCTTAACTCCCGATTTTTTTATAGTGTGTCTGCTGGTGGACTTCCAACCAACCAACCAACCAACCAACCAACCAACCAACCAACCAACCAACCAACCAACCAACCAACCAACCAACCAACCAACCAACTACTGTCGATGTTGAACCAATAGGTGTGCTGTGTTTTCGTAAAACGCATCTGTAACAACTTGCCCCTGTACACAACTAGCCCCTGTCTCCCCTACTATTGCAACAGTAAAACTATCCCCGATGGTCACTCGTGTCAATTTCCGTGTGCGCATGAAACGAACATGTTTTCTGCTTGTTTTATTTGCAAAATCCCAAACCAGATATTCTACGATCCTGCACTTATCGTTAGTGACGGTCGAGTGTCAATAATAATAACAATGGTGTTTTGAGAGTATGTAATTGTCAGTAAAATGTATTAGTAAAACCGAACAAGACCAAAACATGAAGATCGTGACGTGCTAATTACTTTTCTTCTTTTAGAATTAGTGTGTTTGCGTGGTAGGGGTGGGTGGGACAAGGAGCCCCCTTAAGGGGGAATCGTATATGTGCTATGAATGATCTAGTTATTTATCTTAGGTACATTTTGCATGAAATATTTTATACTTAGTCTCTGAAAAACATTGTAGCTACTTTAGCGTAGGTTTCTATATAAGAAGCCCATCCGCAGGACAAGAAGCCCCTTCTGGGCGTTTGCAATATTGTAATTTCTTTATTTGAATATTGTTTTCATATATTTAATAAGATTTAACAAGAGATTTAACAAGAGTTGCCATCCAAGCCAAAGGCCCAGATGGCAAGTGGACAAGGAAGCCATTGGCTTATCGAGAGTCCAACTATGTTCATCTACTTATAACCCGCCCTCCTGAGATATGTGTCTACCTTGTTTTTAAACATATTCACGCTGCTAGCAGTTACACAATCTGTAGACAATTTGTTCCATTCATTTATTGTCCTCTGTGAGAACGAGTGCTTCCTGGTGTCCAATCTACATTGATCCTTTACTAATTTTACCTCATGTCCTCTAGTTCTGCTATCCTTCTTGAGTGAGAAAAACATATTTCTATCAATATTTTCATACCCATTCAATATCTTAAAAACTTCAATCTGATCTCCTCTTAACCTCCTTGTCTCTAGAGTTGTTAAACCACATTCTTTCAGGCGTTCTTCATAACTAAGGTCTCTCAGTTCTGGAATTATTTTAGTTGCTCTCCTTTGTATGCGTTCAAACGTATCTATATCCTTCTTACGATATGGTCTTCATGCTTGTATACAGTATTCTAAATGAGGTCTAACTATTGCTTTATAAAGAAGTATAATTAACTTTTTTCCCTTGTATGTTATGTTCCTTCTAATCAATCCAAGAATTTGATTACCCTTTGAAGTTGCAATACCACACTGCTCTGAAACTTTCATATCAGCGCTTATTGTAACTCCTAAGTCCTTTTCTTTTACAGTAGCACCCAGAACAGTATCTCCCATTTTATAGTTTACATTCAAGTTCCCATGTCCTGTATGTAGGCATTTACATTTCCCAAAATTGAACAACATCTGCCATTTCTCAGACCATTTCACTGATCTGTCTAGATCGTTTTGTAAATGTTGTTTATCACCATCAGTATTAACTTTTCTAAACAGTTTTGTGTCGTCCGCAAATTTCAGTACGTTACTTGTTATACTGTCGTCCAAGTCATTGATATAAATTAAGAATAATATAGGTCCTAATACTGATCCTTGAGGTACCCCACTCAAAACCGATTTCCAAGTTGAAACTTCTCCATCTACTACAACTCGTTGTCTTCTGTCAGTCAGCCATTGTTCTATCCAGTCAGTTATGCTATCCCCGATACCATAGGCTTTTAATTTAAGTAGTAATCTTTGATGTGGCACTTTGTCAAAAGCTTTCTGAAAATCTAAGTAGATAATATCTACTGGCGATCCCACGTCTATCCACTTAGTGATTTCTTCCAAAAAACATAACATATTTGTTAAGCATGACCTCGCTTTAAGGAATCCATGTTGAGATGAATTTAATAATTTATGCTTAACGAGGAAGTCCACCATATGGTCTTTAATTAACCTTTCTAATAATTTACAAATCACTGACGTTAAACTCACTGGTCTATAATTCTCTGACTTATTTCTCGAACCCTTTTTAAATATTGGTATGATGTTTGCTTCTTTCCATTCAAACGGAACAATTCCCTCTTTTAATGACAAGTTGAATACTCTTGCAAGTGGTATACTGATTTGTTCTACTGTTTCCATTAGTAATTTTGGAGGAATCCCATCCACTCCCGGTGATTTGTTATCCTTAATTGCCTTTATTTTCTTAGCTACCAATTCTGGAGTTACAACTAACGGACCAAAATAGTCAGATTTAGCCCCCTGAAATTTAGCATCAGCAACTGGTAATGAACTAATATCTTCTTTGGTAAACACTGAACTGAAGTAACTATTTAGGTCTTCCACCATTAAAAACCCCTGTGATATTATATTTCCAGCACTGTCTTCTAGAGGTCCAACCTTGTCTTGTACGTTTTGTTTACTCCTGACATATGCATAAAAACTCTTGCTGTCATTTTTTATTTTACATGCTAGTTTTTGCTCATAGCTTCTTTTAGATTGTCTGATTTCAGTTGTAGCTGCATTAAGTGCCTCTTTGTATTTTGCATAGTCTTCTTCCTTTCTGGTACGCCTATAAACCCTCCACATAGTTTGTTTTAGCATTATTTTTCTAATAGCCTCTTTTGACAAGTGTTTCTTTTTACACCGTTTTCCTTGTTTTTGGAAGGGAAAAAATTTATCGATGATACTCTCAATTTCATATTTTAGAATATTCCAACATTCAATTGCGGTCTTATTCATCAGCATGTTATTCCAATCTAGCTTTGCTAAGTATTTTCTCATATCTTTGTAGTTACTTTTGTGGAAGTTTCTCTTGTACGTTTTCTTATTTTTACTTTCTGATTTTACATTGATGTCAAAATGTATTTGATTATGATCACTATTACCCAATGGTTCAAATATTTTTACATTGTCCACTAATTCTTTTTGTGATGACATAACTATATCTAATACATTTTCTCCCCTGGTTGGTTCTAGTACGTGCTGAGTAAGAAAGCTATCCTGGATTAAAAATAGAAAGTGTTGGTCCTCAATCCCTGTACTCTCTAGAGAATTCCATTGTATGTGTCCATGGTTAAAATCTCCCATTATGATACATTCCCCTTTACTAACTTCCTTTATAGCGTTTTTTATTTTTGTGTTGTCCTCTTCGTTTATGTTCGGACTTCGGTAAACTAATCCAACAGTTAATTTTGAATTTCCTGAAACAATTTTGCACCAAACAGCTTTATCGCAATCTGCTTCCCTTTCTAGTTTTATTTCATAAGCCTGAATAGATTGTTTAACATATAAAATAACTCCCCCGCCCCTTCTTCCTATTCGATCTTTCCTAAACATTACATATCCTGTCAGTCCTAATTCAGCATCTGTTATATCTATGTTGGCCCATGATTCAGTTATACCAATTATGTGAATTGCCCACAACCGTTACATTTATACCACTACTATAATCGCATTAGCCCATTGTATGCATTTACTTATTTTGTCTTGATTACGGCGTGTTTTGCTTCAGCTGCAACCCTATTGTAATCAGATGCACATGATGGCTCCATCTGGTTATCTCGAAATTCATATTTTCGACCATTATGGCTAGATGGAGGGGGTAGAAATTTCTTGCATAGGGGCCTCTAGCCCTGTCTCACCGTACACGTTATAGTGTTTACAACGTGACAATGTGGTAACGAATTATTTGAACAGATGGTGTATGCATTTCTTTGATGACGTATGTCAACTCTCATCAGGTGTTCTCTCTCGGATGACATATGTCAACTCTCATCAGGTGTTTTCTCCTTGATGACGTATGTCAACTCTCATCAGGTGTTCTCTCCTTGATGACGTAAGTCAACTCTCATCAGGTGTTCTCTCATAGATGACGTATGTCAACTCTCGTCATGTATTCTCTCCTAGATGACGTGTGTCAATTCTCGTCAGGTGTTCTCTCCTAGATTGCGTATGTCATCTCTCATCAGATGTTCTCTCTCAGATGTCGCATGTCAATACTTGTCGAGTGTTCTCTTTCAGATGGTGTATGTAAACTCTCGTCAGATGTTCTTTCCTAGATGACGTATAACAACTCTAGTCAGGTGTTCTCTCTCAGATGACGCATGTCAACTCAGATGACGTATGTCAACTCTCGTCATTTGTTCTCACACACACGCACACGTACACGCACACGTACACGCACACGTACACGTACACGCACACATTGTCCCTCAAGTATCGTATATCACTCTTCACTTTTGTATCTTCAGTCGTATGTCTTCATCATTTAACCACTCATGTATATTTATCACTCACGTATCATCATCACTGATTCGCTCACGTATCTTCATCATTCTTATGCCTTCGTCACTAATTTATCTTCACCATTAGTGTATCTTCCTCACTCTTGTACTTTTGTCACTCATTTATTTTCTCAAGTATTATACCTTCATCACTCTTGTAATATCATCACCCATTGATCTTCACTAGTAGTGTATCTTTATCACTCTTGTATCATCATTACTCATTTATCTTCACTAGTAGTGTATCTTCATCACTCTTGTACCATCATCACTCATTTATATTCACCACCACTCGTGAATATTCATCACTCGCGTGTTATCACACGTGTGTCCCAATCATTGTGCCATCTCTTATCAGTTTTTTTTAACTGGTGTCACATCTCTGTCATACAAGAATTGCCTAAATAATTATTGACCTCGTTTAGTGCACATATTTGCACGTCTCGGTTTCTCTTATGATGTGAATTTATACTATTATATACACAGTTTGTTGGTATTGTATAGCCATGATGTTATATGGCTGCAACAGTTCTGCATACTCAACCAACCTTTCGTGAATTGTTCGATTCGTGTAATCAGCAACAGTATCTGTTGAAACCAGCAACCTTTATTGCGTATCAATTCATTCGATTTCCATAATCTAAAGAAATTAATATAACTTCATTGGCATACTTTCAGCAATTTCAGACATATATAGAAATCTGCGAATGACAAGAGTATCGACCATTTCCTCTATTACCCTACCTTTATTTGAATTTTGTATTAACGTGTTTGTGTTTGTTCCGTGGGCCAACACTTATTGAAATACGTGTAGTTAAGGAAGACGCCAAACATTAACTTATCTGACGTGTTCCCGGGCAGCACATTTGATTACACACAAAATGTTACACACACTGTCTACGATTCTAGCATTACTTTTATTTTCGATAAATAACAATGACAACATATTTACATTTGCAATAAATTAATTTATTTTTCATTTATACTAATGTAGAAAATGTAATTCTCAATAAACGCACTTAAAGAATATTTAGATAAATTAAGCACGACTTAACAACTGCTCAGGTGCATTTATTTGTTGTTTTATTTTGGATTCTATCGGGTTCCACTTCAGAAATCCATACAGTGAATCTATGATATGACATTAGTATTATTTTAGTTTCGCTTACAACTAATAGTGTTTGAGTGTCAAAATACAGGTATAAATATTAATAAGCTCATTAAGCTATCATTAAGCTATAGTTCGATTATAATATTTGTGTTTAAAGTGCATAGTGAAATATTGCATTTTTGTGCATCGCTTGCCTATTCGGTGCTATAATATCCAACGTCTATGTGGGGTGCCGCATCGGGCGAGTTCCTTCTGGCACGGTTATCGTACCACTCCGAAATGTACACCGAATGTTGCATGGACAATCCTACATTTCTAGACAACGTGTGCATCCTTAACTAACTGTGAAATTACACATATTCTTTTTTCTAATTTTCGGTTTGTACGTGCTGCCAAAACGCCGATTGTGCAACACATGTTATGTTCTTCTCGTATGTAGAGTTAGTTTGTCGCACGACGGCGTGTGTATTAGACCTCGCTCGACCTTCGCTTCTTGTTCTTTTGTCTCCTTTTGTTTGATCGAGATCGTTTGTATGCCTGCAAAATGGAACGCCTTGTCAGGACATGCTTGTGTTACAGGGTTGTTTTCCCCTTAGAATAGATCGATGTCTTAGGTATCGTATTTGTAGGCTACAATTGTACATAGGGTATATTGGTAATTACATTTTTATATAAAGTTTGACGTAAAACAACAATAATAACAATATTTTAAAATATACTGCATTTTTTTTATGCTTAGACATTGAAAAGTCGCGGCTCGTGTATTCTGTTAGCATGCGTCATGGCTGACGGTGGTTAAGGATCGGAAACGAGGCAACATAAACATCAATGGCTGCTTCAATTACGGGGTGTTAAGTATCGCGTTGCCCAAAACATAATTAGTGTTGGTCTACACTATCTAATATTGTCGTGGTGCCGGTTTTTAGTGTATATCAATTTATATATATATATATATATATATATATATATATATATATATATATATATATATATATATATATATATATATATATATATATAAACATATTTCGTAAAGATTATAATACTTGCTCTTGGAATAAGATAGTTTTGTGCTGCTATGACAAGATAACCCATTTAGACATGGTGTTGCTTCTGCTACTACCACAACGACTACCGCTATTAAATCGAGAAGTTAGCGATGGTGTGACGACTTACCGGCACCTCGCCTGTGAAATTGACATCGTCGAAGTTAGGAAGATGCTGAAAGAACAAAATACAATGTAAGAATCACAAAACAGATGCACTATTATTGTTGCTCGATATAAACAGAGTCAACATTGTTACCCGTATCGCACAACATAACAAATCATGTGAGCATCACATGACGTAAATACACTGTCAGTGTCACATGACATTAATACACTATCAGCACTACATGACATAAATACACTATCAGTATTACATGACATAAATACACTGTTAGTATTACATAACATAAATACACTGTCAGTATTGCATGAGGTAAATACAATATTAATACACTGTCAGTAAATGTAGCTGTATGTAATATTATGTAACGATCGTCCCCCTCTTAAAGAAAAACTAAAAGTCACAATGGCACGTTGGGCAGACACGGTACGGATGTATGCTATTAACACGAAACTGTTGGCAGTTGTCTACATAGTTGTATATTAAATTTTACAGTATTAAAACAATATGTGGCCAAATAACCTTAAATATGTGTTTAGATATATAGGTTTATTTTGCTTCATTGTAATGGTTCTGCTGGAAATTACCAATCGTTAATAAAAAGAAGGCATAGTTGATTGCATTCACTTTATACACACAATACTGTTAGTGTTTTGAAATCTAACGCCTAACTACACACCGCATTCACACCCACATAACCGTGGAACGGTCCCATATTCCTCCTAGGTGAGTTACCCCCCCCCCAGGTGTGTTAACCCCCTAAGTGCGTTAAGTAAATTGCTAAACGCTCATCTGCGTCTGTGTATACATTTTGTTAAAGCCACAGATTTATACAAATGTTACTATTTGTTTAAATAAAAAGTGTATACAACAAGTGAGAGGATGTTATGTAGACCACCCATACAGACAGCCCGGACCTACATTGTAGATGGGCGCTGGAGTCTTGCAGTCGCGGCACACCGCCATGCCAGTACCCGTCATGTCCGGTACGCATTCGCAAATTTGGCAAGCAGTCGGCGCGGCCTTCTTTGCGATTACTCGCACCATCACGTCAACGAAGCGCTTCTGCGAGTTGCGCTTTCCACTCAACCACTTGATAGTGTTGAAGAGCGAGCCTCCCGTCTCCTCGCTCAGGGCCACGCATAGGTCCTTCGGCATCATCGCCTGTTTGCGCAGTACCTTGTCTCCCCTCAGGTTCTTGACGTGCTTGCGTGTGAAGATCGCGCTGCGGTCAGCACCTGACACACGCACATACACAGTTAATGTGTGATTCATTATACTCCATTTATGTACGTCTAACAATCTGCTTAGATGCTACATGGCTTGATTAAATGAAATATGAATATTTATGGGAGAAATACTGTACAGAACTCGACGACAAGGGCATATTGACAATAGATTGCTTAGACTAGGCGCACGTGTCCATAGTCAGAAATAAAGACATAGTCAGAAATAAAGAGTTAGATGTTACCAACGCAGGTGGCTTACTTTTTACCCGGGTAACAGGTTTTGTGATATAGACTACATTGTAGATTATATGCAGAGAAATTTTATTTATTTAAGCCACATACATCTCATTTCATTATTCTACAAGATTGTTATTCAACGCAAGACGCTCCAGACAACAAGTCGACAAGAAAGCCATTGGCTTATCGAGAGTACAACAATTTCTCACCTATGTGTTATCGCCCTTTCTAGATATATGTAAGTTCTCTTTTAAAACGTACGGACATCGTTGGCATTTATACAACCAATAGGTTGTGTGTTCCATTTCTAATAATTCGTCGTCCTCTCTTTGTTTACATTGTTCTTTTACTTTGGCTACTGCGTGTCGTTTAGTTTTACTACCGTCGTTAAGTTTGAAAAAAATATTTGAATCACTATCTTCATAAACACTTAATATTAAAACATACCTAAGTGGTCTTCTCTTTATATCCTGGTCTCTGGTGTTGTTAAACCTCCACACACACAAACTCTAGCCGGTGATGGATAGTTAACTCACCAAATATGAATGACTGTTTCGACGACTTGCTGCGTAGACGGATGTCGTGCTGCATCAACACGTGAAGGCGGATGTCCTTGGCCAGCAGGAGGCGCTGCATGTCGGCGTACGTGACCGCGTCTTCCTGGCATGCGTCGCATGGCAGGAGCAAGATGTTCTTAGAGGCGCCCATGCGGAATGGATAATCAGCGGCTAAGCGGACGGCCAACATCGAGTCGTCGTTGTCTCCCTCCTCCATCGTCCACTTGTCGAGACCCAGCAGCACCTTGTCGCGTGTATTCATCAGTTGACCATCAATCGTATGACTGTGCACGCTGTCGAACACTCCAGCTCCTCCGTACCCGACGATGCCATAGTTGATGCTCTTCAAACCTGAAGCCAAAGGCAATAGTCTTTCTGAATAACGTGAACCAATGCTGAGGCGAAAACGTCGAAGAGAGGAATGGAGAACATATATATGTTCTTCATTCCTCTCCATTCCTCCTCATTCCTATATTATATGTGTGCGCCAGCAAATGGAAAACGAATACAGCAGCAGGCATGTGGTGCTGATTCCATTAGTACATTTTGAACTTCGATTTTATTTTATGATTTAACAACGCCGCAGTTACTGATACCGTCGTCATCATATGCCGTCTGTCATTAGACGATAACGACGCTGATGTTTCAGCGTTGCTGTGTGATGCACGTACCTCTCGCCTTCAGCGCCTTCTCCAGGTCATCAATGGAGTCTTTGAGCTTCTCGTGGATGCGCTTGTTACACGCCGCATGCTGCATGACAATGATGATGTCGGCGGCGGTCGGCACTTGCTTGCCTCGCAGTGTCACCTCCTCGCCCGGCATGAAGTAACCGTCAGGCTTGGCGCACTTGCCTGGACAACAACATGTGTTGTCAACGACGTGTTATGTGTGCATACATCACAAGCACACACGCAGGCACGCACGCACACAGACGTATGTCACATATGTGCTTGACATTGTTTGTTTGATCATTACAATTACATAGTACCTGTTTCTGGTGTATCGTTCCTTCAAACATGCGCTATAACATCACAGGGTAACTGTTTTCCAGATAAAACTGTTAGCTCCTTCATTGTGCCGAAACGTTACATTTGAAAGGAAGACGAGAACTTGTCACTTACTGCAGACGGCTGGTAGTCGTAGTGGCACCCCCTGGTGACGACATTCGTTGACGTACATCGAGCTGACGTCACACACGTCCTCGTCCGTCTCGATTCGGTTAACGTTGGTCTTCATGTCGTTGAGGCACATCGTGAAGAACGGTTTCGGGTCGACCATCATAAAACACGGACGGAATGACGAGACGCCTTCGACGAAGTACTTGGCGCACAGCCTGTAGCGACGGTTGGTCGGCTCTGCGGCGACCTGTTGGGCGCGGTTGGCGACGCGGCAGCGCTGTCCGACTGCCCAGCCGTCGGCCAGCTGGGCGATGTCGGCGGCCATCACGTTGTCGGCCGTCAGCATGTCGGTGTAGGGCTCGTTGTCGTAGGTGCCTAACAGACCGGCCGTCTTGCCGTAGTACCACCCGGACACCTGCACCGTGCAGCGGTTGTGAGGCAAGTCGCACAGCACCGCCACGCCCTTGCTGTGAGCACAAACAGTGCACGCAGTTATTGTCACCAGTCAGCTTAATCACAGGATTCTGTCTAGCTAATCAGACGGGGGAGTGAAGAAGGACCCAGTGGCGTTCACCTAGTGTCTGGATTAACTAAGTGTGAAAGCATATAATTTCAAGCTGCCACATCTTTCTGGAAGTGTCCATAGTTTGTGTAATGTAGTGGGCAGGTGCTAAACATTTTAAAGCGTGTGTGTCATTACAAGTTAATATCACATACAGTTATTGACATATCATTAATTATTCTATAATTCCGTTTATTGGAACATACATTGGTTGCAGTATGTGTACACCACGTTAGCCGGTACGTTGCACGTGTTGTTTTTTTTAAGTGAACACCATGTACGAACAACGAACAAGTGTATTATTATTTTTATGACAAGTTGCTTAAGGAGCAGTGACAACAGAGAGCAAATATCTACTAACTTGTTTGAGACGGTGATGACGTTGCCATGGCGTCGAATGGCCAAGTTGCCGGCCTCCATCGGCAACTCAGTGCGCTCTCCGTTCATGTTCACGCGGCCGTCCGGCATCACTTCGAACTGCGCGGCGCCGCTCAATACAGTGATGCTCTTGCGCGTCACGTGGTCCCTCGCGCGTGCGTAGTTGACAACGACGCTGAAGTTTCCGTCGATGAAGTCACGTGCGAGCAGGTAGCTGCACTCGCCGGCGAATTCGAAGAAGCGCTTGTCGAAAGTCATGAAGTGTTGGTCGCCGATAATGCTCGCGTGAGCTGTAACGATACCCAGTGTCTGTGTTTGGGAACGGATGGCGCACAGACGTACGATTGTACTATGAAAACAGCAGCAATTCGACATGACGAGGTAGACATCTTCAGCATAGCAGATACATAACTAAATGTATTTCCCATAACAACGATTCATTGCATGGTTTGATGCAACTATTCAAGCTGCAGAAACTCCTACGAATTATATGTTGAGCAGTCAAGAAAATGCACAATAATTGCAGTATACGAAACAAAGCATTCTGGTCGGAGTTCCAACACAATTTCCGAAAAGAACATAAGGTCGACAAAGTGGGACAGCATGTGAACTGCAGTATGTAAAGTGGGTTATCCGAGGCCTGTAACAAACAAAGCTTGTGGTATGTATCGCGATAGTATGGACAATCTTCGCTTAGATGATCATTACGGTTGGAGTAAACTGGAAAAGTTGTCGTGCATTAGCTGCAACAGCGCCAAGTCTCTCTACTCGCGTGACTATCACGTTACGAACCTGCGAATGGCGGCACCCAGCTGATGATGTCTGCCGAGGGCTTGTACATGTAGTAGATGTCTGCCCAGGTCCAGTCAGCGCCGGACGGGGCGAGAGGCACGTAGCTGCTGGCCCAGTCCGTCAGCTCGGCCATGTGTTTCGCCATGTCGATGCTCAGTTGGGGCATCGACTCCAAGTCGATGAGACGTATGGGTAGTGTGAGGGAATAGCCGAAGTCGCCGACTGCCGGGTCCCACATTGTGAAGCCGCTCTTGGCCATGCCAAGCATGTCGCTGAGGCGAGCACGCACCATCTCCAGTCCATTGGCCGACAAGTCACTGGCGTATGCCATCGCCTTCTCCTTCAGTTTGAAATAGTCGACGGCCCACTGCGTCTGGTGGACAAAGCAACAAATGAAGCTGAAGCTGAAGCACACAACAAAAGAAATGAACAAGAACAGAACACGAGCAGAACACGAGCAGAACACGAGCAGAACACGAGCAGAACACGAGCAGAACACGAGCAGAACAATGGCAGAATCTAGCCTAATGTTAATTACATATTGACATATTGCTCTGGGCGCGTTAAAGTGATAACGAAAACACCACCTTTTCACATGCTGCGTAGACTTACATTTGCAATAACGTCTTCGATCCAGGTGAAGATGGCTTGTACCTCGGGTCGGTAGCGGATCTCCTCGACCATGTTGATGGCTTCGTCCAACAGCTTGCTGTAGACGTCAACGACCGTCATGTAGATGTCGTGACACACGGAGTAGGCGCGGCTGATCGGTCGGATGGCGTCCATTGGGTCCAGAGACAGCATGTATGCCACAGCGGCCTTCACCCTCGGATTCATCTGGAGAGCACCCACGTACTCTGGAGCAGAGAACGTGTAATGTCAAAGGGGTAATGTCATTGGGATAGTGCCAAAGCTTCTGACACATTTATTCAGTGGCGTATTTAAGAGGGGGTTGGTCATATCCCCCTTTGGCACATTTTTTTATGTAAACTGTTGCGCAACTACATGGTAGCATGGTAAACTGGTGGCTGACTAAACTTGGCCCCTTTTGGCCTTTTCCTTTGTATTTGTTCAATAATAACAATTACTAATTGAGTAGTCACCCGACTCTTCTGGAGTAGCAAGTCAAACAACTATCACCCACTAAACTATTAGTGGTGTTGTCAGATACACCCGTTGATGTCTAAACTTGGCCTAATTGCAAGTGTTGAATATATCCCTAACCCGATAACGGCTGTAAATAAGATTGCTCTCTGCTTTGTGTGCCTAACAGCACATGTAATCCGATAACGGCTGTAAATAGGATTGCTCTCTGCTTTGTGTGCCTAACAGCACATGGAACAAGTGAATAAGGAACTATGATTGATAGTAATGCTAGTAAATATGTATAATGCCATTGGCGTTATTTATCCAGGCGACGGAGCCCGTGCTGCGTGGTGAACGTACCCGCAATCTTGTCGAGACACACGCGCATCACGTGCGCCACCCGCTGGCCCGCATTCTCCATGTAAGGTTGGTAGGTCAGCAAGAACGCCTGCAAACAACCACGTACATGTTGTCGCAGTGTCGCATCTTGTACTGAGGTGTATGACAATAACTGCAAAACACCTCTATATATTATGTGATATAGGTGAAGTTTTACATGCAAACGGTCTACGCTGTCCATGATGCCATGCATCCATACCTCCTGTTATATCCATGTGAACAAGGGGTTCGTTTTCACAGAAAATATTATCTTTCTCAAGGCACAACACGTTAGCACATATATGCACGCACGCACGCACGCACGCACGCACGCACGCACGCACGCACTAGCCAACCTTCTTTTTCAGTTGCATCATCTAATCGTAATCTTAAAGTGGTGGTTATGACTTTCCATTTGGGAGACAGTTTGTTGTCACACGTACCGCCCACTGGTCGTAGAGATCAGCCGCTAGCACCGACGCCTGAGCCCAGTAGCCCTGTGCAGCCACCATTGCCGCAGCCATGGCTTGCTTGGCCTGAGCCCCGGCAGCGTGGACAGCCTGCATCGCAGCCGCCGACTGGGCGTACAGTTTCACAATCGCTTCGTTAGCAGCCTTCCTATACGCACAAACCGACACAGACATTTTAATTGTTGTCTAATAGAAGCATTGGATAATTCGACTTTATTGTGTAATGGATATTTTAATCTCAAAAGCCCAGTTTGTAATAGACGCACCTTCTTGTTAAAGCATTACCGTATGTTGGATAGTTTTACATCCTTACGGGGATACATTTGACAGAGAGAAGACACAAGGACTAATATCATAACGTAACATATAGACTAAGAATGATCAGACTGCGGTGGTTCGGGCATGTTACGATAAAGAAGGTGTGGATGGTGCCGGTGGATGGCAAGTGCAACAGTTGACGACAAAGGTTAATAATGAGGGACGTGGTGATGAGAGACGTGGAGGCGGCAGAGGTTGTGGAGGAGGGTGCAAGACAGGTCGTAAGAAGATCCTTACTTGATGATGGTGACGTAGTGCGCGGTAGCCTTGATAGCATCAGCCATGTAGAAGTCGTTGTTCCTGAGTGCGCGCGCCGCTGCCTGCTGCAGCTGCGCTACCTTCGCGTTGATGCCGGCGACGACGTACCGGGCAGCAGCGTAGAGCGGGACGGCTGCCCGGGCCATCAGCTCACCCTTGAGCGCCATGTCCTGTCTCGCGGCTCGCACGAACTGGGTGTATATAGCCGACGCCGGCGTAGTGATGTCGATACGACCGACTAACGCCTAAAGGAAAACGCTCCGGTCAATACACATCCTAACTATTGACGATAACAATTTTGTTTTCTGTATTTCATCAATCCCTATTATTGCGGATATTTATAAATGTGTATTTTTACGATCTAGCAATCTCATATCATAGGTAGATAGATATGTTCACGAATCGCGGATGACATTGGTCGACAATTCAACAACTATAGCAGCAAATAAACTATTAGTAGGCTTATAATTCATGTAAGATTAACGAATGATAATCAGTATTCAAATTATTGTTCACCAATATTTGTGTTTACTGCACCGAATTATTTTCCAAAATTCCGTTGAAACAAAAGCAATTTGCTTCTGAGTGTCTTACCTTGAGGTCTCGCAGTATGCCCGGTCTGATGAATGTACGGCCGTCCAGTTTATTCGTGCCGTCGGCTCCCACAGTGATGAGAGCGTCTCTGATACGACGTCTGCCTTGCTGTCGGTACACCTCCATCTTCACGTTGGCGGCGTCGATGTACTTGGCGTACATGGATAGTGTGTTGGCTGCAGAAACAATGTATCAAATGGATAGTGTGTTGGCTGCAGAAACAATGTATCAAATGGATAGTGTATTGGCTGCAGAAACAATGTATCAAATGGATAGTGTGTTGGCTGCAGAAACAATGTATCAAATGGATAATGTGTTGGCTGCAAAAACAATGTATCAAATGGATAGTGTGTTGGCTGCAGAAACAATGTATCAAATGGACAGTGTGTTGGCTGCAGAAATTATATATCAAATGCGACTCAAGTAGATGAGTGTTTGTCAACCACCAGTTATTATTATCATGATGTAATGTGTACAACTCAATTGTTATCAGTGTTATCGACGATGGCTAAAACCTCAAAGTCAAGCCGACAAAAACGCAAATATTTAACTATACGAATAAATACAATAAATCTACCTCGTGAACTAGTGGCTATAAACTGTACATTCTTATTAAGCGCCGTGTCCAGCCCGTGGGGCCTGTCAAAACCCTTTACACAGTAACCCGTCACCCCGTATCAAGACACGTCCATTCCAACACCAATTCTACTCCACTGTGAAGCATTCAACCACGTTGCAACTACTGCGCATATGCACTTTGTAAAGCGCTTTGAGCGCTATATATAAGAACGTACATTTTACATAATGCACATTTTACAATGAATGGAACCATTTAAGTAAATAATAGACAGAGTCAATGGAACATGATAACAATAAATTAAAAACGGTATATAATAGATGAAAGTAAAAACAGAAATATAATTGCTCACCATCAGCAGTGCGCATCATAATGTCAATGCTACGCTTGGTCAAATCAATGGCCGCCTCTCCGTCGACAGCCATGGCGCCTGCCTTGGCCGCCATCGTCAAGCTGTGAATGGCGTTGTCCGTGATCGTCTTGCGTACATTCAGCGACATGTCACCAGCTGGCGTCTCAGCCTGCACGTACACGAACACGTCACGAACTTGGGCGTATGTATACACGAATGCGTGATATTATGCGTCTTACTCATGTTTATCATCGTTGCTGTCGTCATCATTGTTGTTGTTGGTGCTGTTACACACTACTACAACCACAACTACAACAGTAGGCGCAAAAAACAGCACCATTTCTCATATGTGACCAAAAGTTGTCAGCATATTTGAAATAAATGCTTAAATAATTAGTTAATATATTATTGATGACAGTTCCTTTTACAAAGATATCCAAGAAAATACGAAGGTAAATGATAGGCAGAACACAAAGTTAACTCTGGCGTATTTCGGAGAGACCACCTTCAACTCCATCGGTTTGCAAAGTGAAGTCTGACGTATTTTTCAACTGGATTACAAAGTGACCTCTAGTGTACTGCTAAGAGACGCACCTTCAGCTCGATCTCATTGCGAATCTTGTCAATGGCCGCGCGGATGGCGGCGACCCTAAAGCGGGCGTCCCGTGTCATCATGTACTTGACGGCGCAACTGGCTGCCGTCGTCTGTTGGTTGTTGACGGCCTCGGCGTCGAGCTGAATGTCGAGCTTGCTGTTCGGGTGAGCCAGACGCACCTGTGCCGAGTACCTAGTGTCGGCGTAGCGGGACTCGTCGGCGACGCGGGCGTTCAGGATGATGTTCTCGCGCTCACAAGCGATAGCGGCCTTCACCTCAACCGCCTGCGCACTCACCAGACCGTCCAGCACGACCACCGTGTCCTGTCGACAGACGAGCAAGCGTCAGTGTCATACATTCATGCTGACATTGTCAGATTTGTTAAATCCGGAGAAGGCGTATGATGATGAACCCGTAAAGCAGACCGACTACGGTGCACGCACACGTACACGCACACGTACACGATCATGTGAAAACCATTACCTTCAATAGCATAAGTTTGAAGAAGGAAGAGTGTAAAACACCAACTCACCCGAGAGAACATTGGGTGTTTCAACGTGAGCGTGTTCTTAAACGACGGGTGTGTGAACACGAGTTCGTTCTTGATCGTCAGCTTCTGTTGTTCCATCTCCACGCCCATCTCCGTGACGTACATGCGTCCGGGAGCTGCACGGTGAGAAATCGCCGTTTCGATGTTCACGATGGCCGACCTGACGTTGATGCTTCCATCGATGATGTCCTCGCCTCGTCTGCTGGCTCGTGTCATGGCTACGTCGTAGCCGAACCTAGTGCTAGCCGAGCGGTCCCAGTGCAGGTCTGCCTTGTGAGTAAACTGACTGGCACTGGTGGTGTAACCGACATTCATACCGACCTCGCGAGTCGGCAGCATTATCTTGAAGCGGGCCTCGCGGTCGACGCTCCTATAGTTGACGGCGTCCTTGAAGCCGGCCACCACCTGCACCTTGCTACGGCGACTGCGAGTGTTCCAGTTGAATGTGGCGTCAACCTGTTTGTCTGCTGTGGCGTAGTTGACGGTCACCGTCGCCTCCATGGGTTGGGGGCGGCGCAGCGACATGCTCACCTGATCAACACAACGTAAGTCATGTTAATCGTGGTACAGCAAATATATAACGAGAACGTCGCTGTGTGTATACAACTATGCACGGGAATGCGGACTTTTTAATATACGTGCAATTACAAAAGGATGCGCACATGCATTCGTTTGTTTAATCATGGGAACAAACAAAGAATAGTTTGACCAGTTATTGCAATTATACAGCATAGGCCAGCAAAATACTGTTTAAAACGTTTTTTTAATGGCGGTTTTAATTATGGTAAGTGATGTTAACGTTCAAGTGACCACAGCAGACCACGTAATGTCGGATACTCCGTCAACCAGAAACATTTTTATTTAAACCCACTCGTCTAGTTAGGCTACTATTGTCGACGTTTGCAGGCACATTCCGCATTTTGAAAGGAACAAGTTATATATTACAGCAAGCAATCATATTATTCTTTCATCCAAGTAATCCCCGGACACTCACTGGGACTATGAAGGCCTACCTCAGCGCGTTGACCGACGGTGTAGGAGTAGTCCATCTCCGCCGCTTTCACTTGGTTGACGATCGCCTCGAGCTTGCCTGTCTTTGCGTTGGCTGCAGCCCCGTGAGAAGCCGTCAGCGTGAGGTCGTTCAACTGCTCGAACGGAGTCTTCAGGGTGATGCTGGCATCGACATTCTCTCCCGCCTGCTTAAACATCACGTTCGCCTGCAATTTCCGTCCGTTGTAGTCGGCGGACGCCCCCGAGGAGAAGTCCTTCACGTGGCCGCGGTGGTTGATGTTGGCGCGCAGGGTGCGTAGACTGGGGAAGGGCGTGTTGACGACGGCACTGCTCTGGAAGTTGCCGAGGTCACCGTTGTGATTCACGTTTACGCCGAAGCGCCTGTAGCCGGGAATTGAGGTCCTGACGGTGGCGGACGTCGCAAAGCCGTTCCTGTTGGCCTGGTGACTCACCTCGCCGCTCAGACGATTGTACTTGTCGAAAGGAGTCTGCAGCGCGAGACTGGTCTTGATGCCTCGACTCGTCGTCTCGTGCTTCAGGTCGGCGCTGAACTGGTCGTAGCCGCTCATCGACGAGTCGACCGCCACGTTCGATTCGAAGTTCTTCCAGTCTCCGTCGTGCGACACGCTGGCGCCGAGTGATTTCAGTCCTTCGTAGGGCGTCTGAATGCGCACCGACCCAGTCGTGCTGTCTCCAGCGTATTTGTAGGCTGTCGCCACTCCAACCTTCCGGTCTCCCTGCTCAGCATTGACGCCAGACTCGAAGTCCATCAGATTGCCGCGATGGTTGACATTGACGACCGCGGGGGTGTCGAGCATGGCGGAGTCAAGCTTGACGCTCGACTTAAAGTTGTCCATCTCGCCCCTATGGTCAACATCGACGTTGACACTTTCGTAGCCAGCGATCGGTGTTGTAACGCTGCCCGTCGTCTTGAAGTTCTTCATCGGGCCCCTGTGGTTCAGCTTGATGCTGTATTCCCGCGGCACGTTGGCGACGACCTTGCCACGCAACGTATGACCGACCCACTTGAAGTCGGACGTGCCGGAGATCTTCTCTCCGTTGAGGGTCACGGCGGCGGCGTTCTCGAAGTTGCTCCAGCGTGTCCCACTGTGATTGAAATCGACGGTGAGCTTTCTCGCCTTCGCGTACGGTGTAGTCAGGGTGATGGTTCCACTGACGTCTTTGTCTGCAATGGTTAGCTGGGCGTTGGCGGTTATGGCGCCGGTCGGGTAGGCGAGGCTGACTGTTGTTTGCAGGTTGGTTAGACCGCCTCTATGGTTCACCTCCAAATGCATGACGTCGTATCCGGTGTGGGGAGTCGTCAGATGCATGATGACCTTCACTGCGCCGCCTCCGAGCGTGAACTCGTTCTCGCTGCTGTATCGCTTGTCGTTCAGCTCCAGGGTGATATCATTCTTAAAGTTTGTCGCTGGCCCGTTGTGGTTGACAGTGAGGATAATGCGACGAGCGTATGGACACAAGCTTGTCAGTCTGGCTACCGCACGCACATTGTAGCCACGTGTCAGCGAGAACTCGGCTCCAGCGGCGATCTTTCTCCTAGGTGCGTAACTCAGTTCGACATTCGACTTGAAGTTATTTGCAGGCCCGTCGTGGTTGATCGTCAGCACCAAGTCCTTAGCATGGGCGTAAGGAGTGTGCAGTTCAAACTTTGCAGCGAGGGCGTCTGCATACTGGTAGGCGGCGGCTATCTCGATCTTCTGTCCACGACTGTACTCAATTATTGCCTGGGTCGAGAAGCTGTTGGCACTGCGTGCGGTCAGGTCATGCTTGACCGACACCTCGAGAATAGGACACTGGAACGACGCAGCCGAGATATGACGGTATGCACCTTGTTGTCTGTGCGTCACCGCAGCTTCGACACGACTAAAGGAGGAGTCGGCGAACGGAGTTGTGAGGAGCACGCGAGTAGTGATGTCGGCCAGGTTCTCCGTGGCAGCGTCCACTTCAAGTACTATCTTCCCGCCCATCATGTCATGTGCCACTTCAGCTGTGAACTTGAAGTCGCGCGCATGGCCGGCCAACATCACCTCAGCGCCGCAAGCCCGCGCGTAGGGGATAGGCGATACCAGGTCAAAGCCAACCAACTTTTCGACACCCATGAGCGCCCATCGCGCGTTGAGATCGATCTTTCTGCCTCGGGCGTCCTCGAAGTCAACATGGACCGTCGTTTGAGCGCCCGCCTGTCGTTTGTCCAAATTCAGTAAGAGTCGCCTCGCGGCAGCGAATGGACTTGTGAAGCGCATGTTGCTCGTGATGACATCACCGTTCATGCCGACGTCACCGTCGAGCGCCATCTTGTTGTTTGCCCACCTGACCTGCTTGTGAATGCTCGCACCACCCTTGTGCTTGCGGCTGTTCACGATCATTTCAAGGTCCTCCATGCCGGCGAACGGCGTGGTCAATTTTGCGTTGCCGATGATGGACTCGTACGGGACAAGATCCAACTCGTGGGAGTAGGTGACCGCCTTGTTTCCGCCCCACTTCACCGACGCCCCGCTGCGGATGTTGCGAAGACTACGTCGGTTATGGCGATGCATGACGGAGACGGCAATGTCGTCCATCTTCAGGGCAGGGACGCTGGCCATGACATTGGCGGTGAGTTCGCGGCGTCGTTTCGACACGACGTGACTGGCGTCAATACTGGCGCTCATCTGTGGCATTTCGTCGCGGTGCAGTTCGGCCGACGTTTTCACCATGCTCGCGTCGTTGTTGTGATTCCACTTCAGGACGCTGTTGCGGTAGCCATTGAAGGGTGTCGTGATGGTAACCTGGCCGTTGTTTGTGAGAGCCATGCCTGCGAGGGCGTGATTCATTATCATAGCGACGGCGATGCTTTGTCTAGGCGCCCAGCCCACTTCGGCGTCGACCTTGTGCTCCATGCCACGAGCGGCGCGCCTTGCGCTCACGAAGATGTCTCTCGCCGCTTGGAATGAGGACTTGAGACGAGCCTCGCCACTGTACACCCGCGTGAGTCGGTTCGCCGCCCCGGCCAGCGTCAAAGCGACCTTCTTTCCGTAGAACTGACCGCTGAGACCGGCCTCCAATTTGCGGGCCGCCAGTTTGTAGTTGGCTTCTAGGGCTGAGACCTTGTAGTCGCCGAACGGAGTGAGCACGGTTGCCTTAGCGTCGATCTCAGCCAGCCCATTCGGCATCTTGACCTCAAGGACCGCGGATACCTTCTTGTTACGTTCCCATGAAGCTTCAAGCGCTGTGCTGATAGCTTGGCGGTTGTAGTTGTGGCGCAATTTAGCAGCAATCTGCCTTATGTTGGCGAAAGGCGTGATGATGTTGATGTCCGCAGCCATGTTGGCCCAGCCGCCTGGCATGTTGACGATGCCCGTCATTCGGAGCCTCTCCCCACTTGCCAACACCGCCTCGGCCTGTGCCTCCGACTTTACGCCATCAAACTTGTGTTTTGCAGTTAATTCTGTTTTCTCGTAGCCACCGAACGGTGTCGCCACTGTAAGTTTTCCGTCGACATTGGCGATGCCTCCGGGGATGTTGAGCGTGAGGTCAGCCCGGATGGCCTGGTTGTTGGCCCAGCTAGCTGCGGCGGCAGCGCTCACGATCGGGCCGTTGTAGCTGTAGTCGACGTTCGCTTTCAAGTCCTCGTAGTAGCGCCAGGGCGTCGTCAACGCGATGTCTCCCTTGAGCATCCGGCGAGCCATGTTCGCCATGCCGTTCATCTTCATTTCTACCGCTTTGCGTTCCCACTGCGCCTTCACCATCGCTTCGAGTTGGTTTCCTCTGGGCATCTTGTAGTTCACCTCCAGTCGGTTGCTACGGAAGCCAGGGAAAGGCGTCCTCACTACTAGGGTGCTATCAACATTTGCCATATCGGCAATTTTCGTGCTGAGATCGGCTTTCACATTTTTGCCCTTTGCCCAAGAAACTTCGCCTGATGTCTTCATCTGTTCGGCATCAACGCGGTCAACCTTGAATGCTGCGCCTATCGCCTCGAAGCCTGCATAAGACGACGTCATATCTATCGCTCCAGACATATCTCCGTACCCACTGTATGCTGCTTGTGGTGGGTAGTCACCGTTGGCCTTGATATCGACAAACTGGTTGCCTGGCATCTGTACACTGACGGCCATCTTGGGCGTCTGTTGCGAGGCGGTCATTGCTGCGATGACGGTCACTGTCTTGTCAGAGTCTGCGTCCAGCTGCGTCTTCAGCGTGGCTTTGTATTCGGCGCCGCGCCAACTGGCCGACCCGTCGAGGTTCACTTGACGAGCGGGGTAAATGAGCTCGAACTTACCATTAGTATTAAATGCGTCGGCAAATTTGCCCTTCGTGTTGAGGTTGGCAGCGACGGAATAGCGCTGGTTGGCGGCGTACGTTACCTGCGCGGCTCCAGCGAAGTTCTTCAGTACGGGGTTAAGCAAGCCCTCGGCGTGGATCGGGCTCATGGCTGGCAGCTGAACGTCGACCGTGAGCTTGTGTGGCGCTCCCATCGTGTAGACACCGGCCACTGTCGCCTTCTGGTACTTGTCCAGGTTGACTGTCAGCATCTGGTGATACTGTTTCGCCGGATTCTCCCTGATTGTCTGCAAAAGGCTCATCTCACGTCCTGGGTAGCGTAGACTGGCACTGACTCGGGTCCTCAGGGGCTTCACGTTCTCCCGGGCCACCAACAAAGCGGCGACGGCCTCTTTTGTGCCGTACTTGAAGGAGGCTTTGCTGTCTATTTTGTTCGCCCGATGCTGGTGTTCAATGTTGGCCTCGTAGTGCAGGTTCTGTGGGTACACCATCACTTGTTACACACTCAATACACAAATTACACGAAACACAAACTCGATATTAATAATAATGTGTGTGTGTGTGTGTGTGTGTGTGTGTGTGTGTGTGTGCGTGCGTGCGTGCGTGCGTGCGTGCGTGCGTGCGTGCGTGCGTGCGTTCGTGCGTGCGTGCGTGCGCGCGTGCGCGCGTGTGTGCGTTCGTGCGTGTGTGTATTTATTCATAGTTTATTTTTGTGTGTATTTATTCATCATTTCTATAAAAGATATTTATCTTTTTATATTTGTTTGGGTGCGTGTGTGTATGCATGTGTGCGCGTGTGCACGTGTGTGCACTTGCGTATTTTTCGGACACACAACAAGATGTACTTGCCTAAATAAATGTAACATGAACACCAATCAAGCAACATGATCATAACACATACAGGGAATAGACACACCATCAAAGAGCCAGTCTGTATTATTGTCTTGTCCATTCAACTACCTTGTATGGCAAGTCGAACTTCGCCTTGGCTGTCAACGTCTTTTTGCCGGCCTTTGGCGCCAGGTTGTACGTGACAGTCTCGAAGATGATTATTTTACGGCTGCTGTCGAAGCCGGCCTCAAGGTTGGTGTCGACGGAGGAAGGTCCGATGGTGCTGTCGAATGTTAGGTCGGTGTTGTATCGTGGCCATAGAGTCGTCGTCACTGAGCTGCAATACAACATAACCGTTGTCAGTTTGCGACCATCAACAGTTGACACTCTCGTCACAATGCCTCCTTGTCATTTTCTTTCGTAATAATAGTTAGTTGACTGCGTTTAATACAATCACTTCGGGCCAAAGCAATTTGGTTATGTTAAGCTGCTGAATCACTTAAGCTGCGCACGTTACTACTGCGGGAATAGGGAATTATTCCGTTCCAACCAATATATTTTATTCTACTAAGCGGAGGCCGCGGTACCAATGTGATGAGTGCATGCTTGAAATACAATTCATGTTTGTCTTGGGCGGGCCAGAAACACACCTGCTGATGAAGTAATGGTTTAGGTTGTTGGTAGTTCGATACCGCACTTTGTTATTGAGAACGATTTGCTGTTTGGGTCCGCTTCTGTAAGTGTATTCTGTATTGAGGCGCATACTGAACGACATGTCAGCCTTCTCGGTGAACGTCACGTAGCCATTGCAAGCACCCTGGAGTAAGGCCGACGCCACCTCGACTTTGCCGGTATATTTCATGTTTTTCTTCTCGGCAGCTCGCTCCAGTTCACCTAAACCGGAACAGTTTTATTTGTCTAGAGTTAATGAGTCAACGATAGGTTGCACATTTACCCCCTGTGTGGGATATTTTACTTCCCTTCATAACCACCAGGTAGAATGGGTCAACGGCTTTTAGTGTCTCGTCTGAACGACCACATGCAAAGTGGGGTAACGAAACTTTTAGTGTCTCATCCGAACGACACAGGCAAAGTGGGGTAACGAAACTTTTAGTGTATCGTCCGAACGCCACAGGCAAAGTGGGGTAACGAAACTTTTAGTGTATCGTCCGAACGCCACAGGCAAAGTGGGGTAACGAAACTTAGTGTATCATCCGAATGACACAGGCAAAGTGGGGTAACGAAACTGCCTAAGTTTCGAAACGGTAACAGATGGACTCGAACACCTGTCCTCTCTAAAAGTATTTGAAATTAATGGATAAATTACATTAGTTTATATTTAAGTTTTGTTTTGGTATTCATAAAAAGGATCTTTTTTCAGAAACTGCATCTACACAATAATAATTTCACACGCTACACATCATAGAACGACTCCATAATTCAGATGCAAATACTTTATAATCCACCAACCTTCCACACTGATCGGGTCGACGAGAGCATTTTGAAGATTTAACTTAATTTCGATCTTCTTTCCGCTGTTGTAGATGATTTTGCCGTCGAGTGTGATTGGCCTCTTGTGCGGCATGATCACTTCGATGTGCGGAGTGATCTGTTTGTCGTTATTGAGCGCCTCGATTTGAGCCTGCGCCGTCAGCGCGTAGTTCACCGTCTGGTCGATGGTGGCGCTCATGTGGACACGCTTCAGCGCCTCCGTGTTGACGAGAGCTCCTGCACACGAAGAGGTTGTGTAGATGAATCACGAATAATATACATATACTCAAACAGAATATTAGATGTAGATTGGTAATCTAACAATACAACATTTGGCAGATGTTCCCATGAAGACCAAGTAGTGGAATGAGACAGGCTATGAGTTGGAGAGACGCAGTGTGAGATGGAGAGACAGGATATTAGATTGAGAGACAGAATGTGATATGGATAGAGGAACTTGATATTAATGTAGGTAGGTAAAGGTAAAAAGGTAAAAAGCACCAAGACATCCATCGAAAACCAAACGTTTTACAGTGTGCTATGTACAAATAATGCTAGTCGTGGGTCTGTTCTTGGCGAACTCTGCAGCGAAACACTCCTACTCCAGAAGCCTCGCGCTATGCGGAGATGGAGCGTCCAACACCACGGATGACACTCACCGGACACGTCGAGTTTCTTCCACGGGCTGCGTATGGCCAACTTCACCCCTGGCTCTGCGCGGTTCACGGTCAACTCAGCCGTCAGTTCGCGGTCAGTTCTCGAGCCAGGCATATCGAGCGAGATCTTGGCCATGTCTGCCAAGACCACCATCCTGCCGTTGTGTCGGCCTTTGTCCTGCACGTATTTCGCTTCAACATGGAAGCCTCTGTGTGTGTCGAGTTTGTTGATGTAGATCTTTGCCATTGCGGGTCCACTGAGTGGGAACCAGGCGGCTGCCGAGTTGGCGAACGGCCGGGGGAAGGCGATCTCGGCGCACGCCTCGACTCCAAGAACGGCCGAGCGGGCACACTTGCTCATTTCGATCTGGTCAGCCGTGGCCAACTTCGCGGGAGCTCGCTCGGCGCCGTGCTGCATCATGATGAACTTGGACCTGGCGACGAACAGACACATCGACTCTACCAGTGAGACAGGCAACACCAGCATGACGTTTATTTAACATGTTTACATGTACACCAAATATGCACTGTATACCAAATTAGTGTGCATGTGACGTAAAAACTTGTTTCACATTACGTATATATTTTAAAGAAAGTATTTAATCTTTGAAACTATAAGTTATATTATATACAATTTATTCCATATTGTTGTCTGCAATGCATACTATAAACACGTAGTTTAAAAATTGCCTAAATCTGTCTTTTCGTGGGGAACATAACATTTAGCTCTAGTATTATTATTGACAACGATGGCAAATGAGTAGTTTTGCTGAAGTAATAAATTATCTGTATAGAAATTACCTACAATTTCATGTTTAATACGTTCATGTTCTTGACATTCGGTTGCTAGTAAGGTATAGTATTATTATCAATAGAGTATTATTTAAATATCCTTAAGATTGCAGTGTGTAATCAGATGTGACATGTATAACTATAGCAAATTAAACAGCAAGATTATATTTATTTTGCTCACTCGATGCTGAGTACTTCGATGTTGCCTTCAGGCATGTTGATGTCCATGTTGAAGATCTTGCCCTGACGTATCTGGATCAGACCGGCTGCCTCCGTGCTCGTGTGCAGCGTCGTCGCCAGCTTCAGACCCGCCTGGCTCACGAATGCATCCATGCTCATGGTGCCGATCACGTCAACTGCCGCACTGCATAACGGTAAGACACAGGGACATGAATGCAACGACGAAAATTATGATATTGCCAACATAACCTGATATAAGAATTTGTAATCTTAAGACACTCATCTTTAACTTATGCAATGTTATGTAAAGCGCCAGATAGCATTTTATTTCAAGTGGATTCGGTCGCTATATAAATTCATATTATTATTATTTATAGTTGGGAAACGATTGGTTGTTATGTGGTTTGTGAAAGAGTTTTATGTTATGTAAGTGCGTACACCAGACGAGACAACAAGCAAAATAGATGTTCTCTGGCATTAACTGCGCGTCGAAGTACTTGGAGGATCGCAATACCACAAAGTAATATATGAAACATGTATTGTGTAAATATGAATAATTGAATCACAAAGCAACATCGTTAGCGCAATATGTCAGAAAATGTTTCGTAGCGACTATTTGGTAGATGTAGATGACGCAATGAACTACACCGATTGTTTTTAAATTATTTAGTAACAATCAATCGCAAGCACAGCCGCTGTTACAGAAGTCTTGCGCGAATGACAGAGTCATTGCTAGGGCGAGGAATCTATCCACCAGAGGGTCAGGTTGAGGAACAAATCCACCAGGTGTTTACGTGTCAACGTACGACGAGCAGCAAGAAAGCATGCGTTAGACAGGACACCGGAAGGATCCAGCAATAGGGAATGCCAATAGGAACATTAACAATGCCACCAGTAAGTCCTGTGTGTGGCTCATCAACGTGGAAAACCTGTATACAGAAGATAAACCCACGCGTCATCTCACCTAGGTTTAATGGCGCCATTAATATCGATAGAGCGGGGATTGGTCATGATCTGACGGAGATCTGCCTTGCCGTCAATGTGGAGTTGGATACTGGCCGTGCCCTCGACCCTCATGCGCATTGGCATGCCGATGGCCGTAGGAATGGTGAAGCTGGTGTCGAGGAACTTGATGTTTTTGCGGAAGTCTATCGACTTCTCGTTGGCGAGCCAGATGAGGAAGTCGAGGTAGTTGAGCTTAGACTTCATCGCACCCAAGTCGTCGCCGTTGACGACTCCGTAACGCATTAGGTTGCCGAAGAGTTTCATCTCGTACGATGCCTTCATGCCGTCGACCGTCTGGGCATTGAACTGCATCCAGATAGTCAGCGACAGGTTAGACCCATGCATCACTCTTTAGACGATTTTCCTTTGAAATTGTTGCTGTAATTTATTGATATATTGTGCGTACACAACACACTTTCTAGATAAGACATATCAGTGTAAGGTTTGGCAGATGTGATCTCTCTGACAATAATCATACTATAGTAAAACACCTAGTAACTTACGATGATACACACAACACTTAGAATATAATATAATAGTTAATGAACATGTATTTTCAAAGATATACTTTGAATGTCAGATAGTTTACAGTTATTACAGAAACACTGAATATTTTTTAAATTATATTTAGGAAAATTTTCTTTAAATAACTTTACTGCTATAGCTTTAAAGGCAAAGCGATATGAATTAGAGTACGTACCCTCCTATTGAGTGCATTCAGGTGGTTGTTGCTGATGAGAGAGCGCTTGCGTCGCGCAGCCACATCGTTGCTGGATGGCCCAAGCATAGCCTCGAGCATCGTCTCGAGTCCCTCGACCCGCCCGCCGATCTGCATCAGGTTCATCGTCTCGCCGAACACGTCCACGTCCAGGTTGACCATGGCCGACCGCGGGATAAACGAGTCGGTCGACCAGATGAGGTTACTGTCGACGGCGGCTCCGGCGTTGACGAGCGGGTTGAAGAACGACCACTCGAGGTTGCGCGAGAACTTCCTCTTGTCGAGATCGAAGGCCCGCTTCAGCTCGGCGTCTTCCAGCACAGCGCGGATCGCCTGCTTCAGGGGCGCCGACGTCTCCTTCAGGTTCGACATGTGGGTCCACATGAACGACCCAACCTGGTTGATCTCCTCATTCTGTCGGACACGGGCACACGCTTACAACACATTTACAACACACTTACAACACACTTACAACACACTTACAACACATTTACAACACACTTACAACACATTTACAACATAACAGTGCATCTACAACATATTTACTACATATATTTTTCGAAGATAATTGACCGTATACGTAGACAATATATTACGCACAATTGTACTTAAATAAAGAATGGTAAACGTCATACAATCGGTGGAGCATACAAACATCACGTACATATATTTATTTATTTTTTTCCGAAATAATGTCCCAATTGTTTGTCTGCTTGATAATAAAATATTGTAAATTCACAAGAACTGTTTGTAACGTAGGCCCTAGAAGTTCATTCTTGGAAAATCAAAAAGGATACATATATTTTCGAACGTGTTAATTGTTTGTGTTCTTCTATTCAGGCTCACCTCTAGCACTCCAGTAATGGCCGCGATGGTCTCAGCATCCGGGCACTTCATGATTGCAAGATAGGCGGTGATGCGCAGTTCAGCGTCCGCGCTCATGTCCTTGAGCAGATTCATCAGTTCTGAACGCTGTAACACAATCAGACTAAATAGTTTGGAACATTGAAACACAAACTGACAGAACGTTACAGACCACTAAAATACAAACAGAGTCAACCGTTTGGAATGCTATATAGCACGGAAAAACTCAACAGTTTGGAGCGTTGTAACGCAAACCCAGCAGTTTGGAGCGCTATAAAGTAATACCAATACACACACTTTTAGTAACGCATTTCTTAGTCCCATCGTGAATGTAGATATTTATTCGAGTCTACAGTAGGCGAAACGCATGCATTTAATTTCAACGAATGAACAGTTTTATCGGAGAAAGTATTCTGATGGAACGACGGGTGGATGAATGACTTACATCGGCGTCGCACGAGAGGCGTTGGAAG
This sequence comes from Lamellibrachia columna, assembly GCA_963662155.1. Taxonomy (NCBI): domain Eukaryota; kingdom Metazoa; phylum Annelida; class Polychaeta; order Sabellida; family Siboglinidae; genus Lamellibrachia; species Lamellibrachia columna. Next base: position 29,192,993 of record OY759265.1, read on the forward strand.
GCATTGATCGCAGCCACCCTCACGTCGAGTCCGGCGGCTTCGTTCCTCGCACAGCGGTTGAATGTCGCGACGTATTTCTCGGCATTCCCGGCATTGGCCAAAGCCTTGAGAGCGAGCATGATGCGGTCGTGGTCTTGCTGGTCAGCCGGCTTGCAGTTATATTTGAGCATCTCGGCGAGGATACGAACAATGTTCTGTAGCTCAGTCTCGGCGGCACACCGACTGTTGACGCGGCAGTAGTTGTTCACGAGAGACGTGACGGCCACCATGGCTTTCTGAGACGCGTGGCCCGGCAACTGAAGCAGTGGCTGCAAGGAAGACACTGGATTCATCACCAGGCGGCGACACATTAAACACTGTAGCCATGGCGTTTGGTTAATAAAATTAAATGTTTATAATTATGCAGTAATAGTAGCGTTTGTGGATACACTGTTTTCATAGGAACGGGTGCGCTGTTTAAGTATGTAAACCTTACTGTTATATAACCGTAACACTATATATAAACTTCTACTTCTACTACATTAGCATATGTGGAAGACGTACCGCAACATACGACAACATAGCAATAGTTGGTTTGCCGATGAACGCGAGCGAGGTGAGCCAGATGTCGGCCTCCAACTCCATCGCTTTCCCGGCCAGCAGCATCTCGCTGATCAGTGCTACCGACGCCTCCGTGTTTATGATAGGCACAGCGTCGCGCAATATTTTCCTGAAGCAAATAATTGCCAGTACACCAATAAAGAAAAAACATTTATTATAACAATTTCCGCAAGTCATTTAGGAAAAGTTTCCATTTAAATATGTATGCTAACACATTTGTTGAAGTCTCGACAATTTGTGTAATTTTACGTATCACGTATTCTGCAATACGTGATTTATTGAATTGATAAATAGTCTCATTAGAATAGCACAACCCAGATTTTTTCAATTAAGTGCAGTTTCAGGGTTCCGTTACCTTTCTACTCAAAGTGCTTACAAACTACCGACTGAACTCGCGCTCGGAAGTTTTTTCATTACAAGATAATACTTGGCCTGACATAGTTTGTGTATGTATTGTGTGTTACAAAACAGACATATTAAAAGTAGTGATCGACTGGTGCCAAACCAAGACAGTTCTTACTAAAGACAAATAAGAATAATATCGGGCGGTAAGTGTCGTTTTTGGTATCAACCGTCATGTACCCGTTAGAGAAACGGATGAACCACCCACAACACTGTTGTTTAAGACACGTAACTATTGGCAATGAACTCACTCGGCCTGTTCACAGGCGCCTCCAGCGGCGATCATGCGGTAGAACTGGGTCATGCTGGCCGCGTCCAGCGTACGCATCTCCTCGACGAGGCGAGTGAAGAGGGCTGGCGTGTCCGGTCGAATGTCGGTCGTCTGCCCACACAGCGCCATCATCGTCTGTCTCGCCGCCTCGACACTCTCGCTCATCTCGCCAGAGGTCGCTGCATGCTGGAACAGCATCGACGCCCGGCGTCCTAGTCTTCCTGCAACACAGCAACAGCTAACGGGTGTACACCAGTCAGACAAATATAACGATGCTGGTCAAAAATCGTTCACATTATGTGAACTATTTTTGGCCAGCATCGTGAATGTAGATACTTATTCGAGTCTAGGAAGCATTGTGAACACAAACGGAGGAACGTATAGCGAAGTAAAGGTTATGATTGGGAAAGTAAGGGCAGCATTACTCGTTCTTAATAAGATATGGAAGTGCAGAGGAATGTCAATACCAACCAAGCTACGCATTTAAACTAAAATGTTAAGGCTGTGCTAATGTATGGATCAGAGATATGACGTACCACAAAATCCATACTACAGAAGACTTTTGTAAATAAGCTTCTAAGAAGAATTCTAAAGAAATGTTTGCCAGAAACAATTAGCAATGAAACACTACAAGAACGAACAAACCGAGAACCAATCGAACATCAAATTATATGTAAGACGTGGAGCTGGGTAGGCCATACTCTCAGGAAGCCAACGCCACACGCCACAAGACAAGCGCTAACATGGAACCCTCGGGGCAAAAGAAAAAGGGGAGGCCAAGAAACCCCTGGCACAGAGTAGAAGTAGAAGCAGATATGTCGAAATCAGAATAAAATAGAAAGAACTTGAAGCGCGAGCCCAAAACCAACCGTGTCCGGTGGAAACGAGTCGTTGATGGCCTATGTTCCGCCGGAGAATGAAAAGGCTTAAATCAGTAAGTCAGGTCAAAGATAGATCAACTGTCTACCAAAATGCGAGCAGCCAACTGTCCAGAGAAATTACACTCTGACACTTCGAATGATTTCGTTAGCAAGGAGCGCGGCATGTAGAAGTGGATATTGGCCAATCAGAATGCTATTATCATTTCAAATATAAAACGCATTGCCAACTTATTAACAAGATGTGTGCTATTCAGCAACGTTTGTCGAATAGCTTGCTAACTTAGGATACTCCCTGGTATTAGTAGTTCATCTACCATTGAACACAGAATGGTTCTTCAGTAACATGTCGAGCTGTCGTTTGTAAAGTATGATCTGTTGTGACATATTATAGGTGACCATCTTTATTTTAGACTCATAATCACATGCAATTATGCAAAAGTATATGATAATTACCCGGTGCACACAACTCGATTAGTATGTCAACATAAATAGAAATATGCTTGAAATAATCTGAATCAATTGAGTACTAACCCATGCGCATCCTGCCGGATTCCACTGCCGTCAGAATGAGTTTGTAGTTGACCTCCGTGAAGGCGCCACTGTGTTTCCGCGAGAACGGCCTGAAGATGTGCATTTCCGTGCAGGCGCTCTCTGCCATGACACCGTCAGCGTTCACTCGCTGCTCGCATTCGTGAGAAGTCTTCATGAGCGGCGCTGACTGGACATCCTGCGAGCCGGACACTCAGTGGTCAGTTCGTTCACAATGAACATCAAACAGTGTACATCAAACTCAATGGTCAGATCGTTCACAATGTACATCAAACAGATTAAGGGATTAAAAAGAAGTTTTTAGATAATTGAATGGTTATACAAATATTGATAGAACTATTTTTCTCAAGAAAAATATAATAACTAAAGACGGTGAAGTAACGTTAATCAAGGATCAGTGTAGATTAAATATCAGAAAGTATTCTCACAATGGACGACGAATGGAAGGTACACATTTTCCACTGTAAATGCTAGCAACGAAAATTTTATTAAAAATAAAATTGTCAAATATCTCAGAAGGGCAGGTTAACGTAAGCGAAGAATTTCTGGACTCTTCCTTGTCCACTTGCAATCTGGGGTGTTTGCTTTGACTGGCAATCTGGTTAAATCTTGCTAAAAACCATTAAGATGTGGCATCACACGTCGTCACTTTTTAAACTATGTTGACTTTGACTGAAAATAAAGAACAGCACTCACGGAGTTGATGTCGTAAGGTGTTCCTTTGAAGACAGCATTAACGCCGTGTCGATCGACGCAAGCGAGGATGTTCTTCACCTTCTTAACGTGTCCTTCAGCAATCACCTCATACGTAACCGGACAGTCGCCAGTGATATCAACCTAATGGGATAAATCAGACTCATTTGTGGCCCTCATAAATGCTCAACCAAATTAGTTTTCAAATAATTATATTCAGCAATTGATGAAGTGCTTAAGAGCTTACTGACTCGTTTGTGTATGAGAATGAATTACTGTCATGTTTGTTGAAACAAAGTCTAAGGTCCCTACCAACATTGCATTCATAAATAACTTGACAGTTGTGAATTGCCAAATCATCTTTACAATCATACCCGCTTCTGTATTGCTAATAGCGTTTCATACATACATACATTCTCTCATCGTTCCGGTTCACTATTGCATCCATAATCTACTCCATCTACTCGAGCAACAAGGACAAGCACACAATGGATTTAAATCATATAAATACCATACCTCACGGGTGGCGGCTCCCTGGTCAAGAGTGTCCATAGAGTTCTGAAGCGCCGAGAGAATGCCCCGTTTGATGTTGAGCACCCACGCTGGCTCGTCGGCCGCCGGACAGATTGCCTCGATGAGACCGTCGATGAAGGCAAAGCGGAGAGGCATCCGCTCTAGCGCTCTTCTGAACGCAGCGCCCCCCTCCACGGGCTGCATGCGAGCGTTCACCATCGGGTCCGAATCTAACAGTTGTACGTCCGTCAACTGCATACGAAAACGCATTGTTTAGACAGTTCTATGTAGACTGATTGGTGTCTACAAACTTCATATCAACACTTTTTATATTTTTCTCATCTGGCTAAATTCCCGTTCTCTACCCAATGTTCCTCCTTCCTCAACACGCTAAACAACAAACTACTTAATAACATATCATATAATTTACACGAAATAAAAAACATATTTAATAGAAAACATTGCATTTTATTTCGACTACGTTTCACAAGTTTTTGCATAGTCAGTGTTAACTGATACAACTGATGTGGTTTAACACTTCCACTCCACACTTCTCCTAAATGCGGAATAAATTGTTTTGGAACGATTTACTTTATGACAAAACTTTAAATATAACTGAAAAGCGTATTACATTGCATTTGAAAGAAGGATGTTCAGAAAACTTAAAGTAGAAATTCTTTATAAAATACGGTGAAGGGGGCATTGAATATCTTGAAAAATATAAGGATAACTCAGACATTGAATCGATGGTCGTATGTAATTGCAGGTGCAATAAATATAATATTGAAAACGCGAGGTCAAAAGAATGGGAAAGTTGTCGACTGGTCTCACCTTGACCGCCATCTCACACGGAGATAGGGCAACAAGTTGTACGTTGGCACGCATCTGTAGACTGGCCTGCTCCTCCATCGACCCTGGTATGGTCGTTCGTGTGTTGGACTCGTAAGCATATTCGTAAATTTTGCCGGGCGTGTAAGAAAACTTTGAACTCTCTGCACAAAAACAAACACGGTGTAACTGACAATGACCAACAACAACGATCCATTTATGGTTATTGATGCGATCTATCATTGTGTACAACCTATTTTATGGTAAACGAAATACAAACCCATGTGCATAGCGGGATATTCTAAGCATAAGATAGTAGGGCTTACATGGCAATAACAGGGCTTAATGTAATTTCGTTGAAATCGAGGCAATTGTACACTGGAAATGGTGATGGCTGGAAAACATGTTACAACTCAATACAAATCTATGTTGCGATAGATAGTAACACTATCAGCCAACGTACGTAACAGCACTACACATGTCTGTAGCGCTCAACGCATGTAGCACTACACATGTCTATAAGGCTCAACACATATAGACATATTAATATAGCTACTTATAGACACGTGTCTATAAGTTATATAATATAGCTACGTATAGACACGTGTCTATTAGTTATATAAGTTACTTATAGACACTACACGTGTCTATAAGTAGCACTACGCATGTCTATAAGGCTCAATGTGTCACTGCACATGTCTATAAGGCTCAACACATGTAGCACTACACGTGTCTATAAGTAGCACTACACGTGTCTATAAGGCTTAATGTGTCACTACACATGTCTATAAGGTTCAACACATATATATAAGGTGCAATGCATGTAGCATTACACACGTCTATAAGGCTTAACACAAACAACCTTTTTTGTAACATAAACAGTTTTCTGTTTATGTTACAAAAAGGTTGTTCGTCTTATATGTGGGGCAAACCGTTTGGATCACACCAATTCTTTATTTTACAGTATGAATATTCTCAAAGTTGCAGATATAGTTGAACTGAAGATTGCTCTAGTAGTCATGTTTAAAGCACGAAATAATGAATTACATTAAAAATTTCCAAATACTATTTAATTTACTCAAAATCGTCTGATACACGGTCATTGCTCAACAAAATTAATATTAGGCAGAGGAGCCAAGTCGATTGCGTTGGGAAGGATATCTCCTTCTTTCTGTCAACTTTTTTTCTATAAAATGCATAAAATGACCCCCTTAAAATCTTAATTGTTTTCTAATAATCATTTCTGGAAGGGAAAATGCCTCCTTCTCACATCTTGTTTCCTTTATTCCATATGCTGCAGGATAATCTCCTTCCTCCTAATCGCTTAACTTGGCACGATTAGGACAAAATACGTGGGTGAGAAGTTTTAAAAACACCATTGTCTTACCTGGACAGGATGTCGCACACTGCCTTGGGATTGAATCATCCCAACTGCCCAGCGGACCTGCGGCGGGAAACATGCATGATGTAATAACCAGTAACGGAGTTATCTTATAATTCTGGTATATTTTTGTATCGTAATACTTTATAACACTCATATTATAGGACATTACTGCGCATGACCTCGCCTAGTGACAGAAACAACAATAAATATTATGAATGTGTTACCTCACAGGTTGAACATCATCACAGTAATGACAGAACACAACACGCATATTGTGAATGTGTTACCTCACAGGTTGAACATCATCACAGTAATGACAGAACACAACACGCATATTGTGAATGTGTTACCTCACAGGTTGAACATCATCACAGTAACGACAGAACACAACACGCATATTGTGAACGTGTTACCTCACAGGTTGAACATCATCACAGTAATGACAGAACACAACACGCATATTGTGAATGTGTTACCTCACAGGTTGAACATCATCACAGTAATGACAGAACACAACACGCATATTGTGAATGTGTTACCTCACAGGTTGAACATCATCACAGTAACGACAGAACACAACACGCATATTGTGAATGTGTTACCTCACAGGTTGAACATCATCACAGTAATGACAGAACACAACACGCATATTGTGAATGTGTTACCTCACAGGTTGAACATCATCACAGTAATGACAGAACACAACACGCATATTGTGAATGTGTTACCTCACAGGTTGAACATCATCACAGTAACGACAGAACACAACACGCATATTGTGAACGTGTTACCTCACAGGTTGAACATCATCACAGTAATTTACTTAATTGAGAATTGAGAAGTATATTAACGTCATGCACAACACAAGACAATATCAATACATTGTGCAGTATAAAATTTAAAATTGATGTGCATTATGGGACAGGAGACATATACCAAACTTAGTCACTGTCGTAGGGGCCTTATTATTTTTTGTTTCTTTAAAAAAATAGTAAAGTGTTCATTAAAAATGTTTTAATATTTTAATTTGTACATTTAACAATAATTAGTGTTGTGTTATTAGTTAAGTAATATCACTTTATAGAACTTTTTACATTCTAACATACGATAGTCAGTATGATTTATCGTATTAAAGTTACTTTTATGCTTTCTGCTTTGTAGCAAATTACTTATTTTCTTACTTAAATATAAAAATATATTGTCCGGTCGAGTGGTTGTTGTCTGACACTTGGTTTACTTTGAACATATAATTTATATTCTCAATAAAACAACTATAAAGCGGTGACCATAAAAGTTCATTTTCCCGCAACCAGAGCGACCCACTTCGTGAAGGCCAATATACCAAATGACTTGGTGATCTTGTGAGATAAAACACATATATCTTGTGCTAAAAACAAGTGACACAATAGTGAAGTGCCAAAGGTTGGCCTGGTTCCACGGCGTACGTGTCATAATGCTAGCACAATCGGCGTTAAATTTAGCGGCTGCGACCCCGCTCACAAACCAACAAACACCGATGTGAAATCTCAAGGCGAGGACCGAGCGCCGATAAAAGAGTCCAAAGTAACAGGCAGCCGAGGTGTGGCTGACATCGGTGGCAGGAGGTGATATCACGCGTCACGCAGCGCCAGATCGAGGCAAATTGTAATTTATGAGGCTCTTATTGCGCTTCACGATTCCTCTTGTTGTCATTGTTACTGTCGTTGTTGTTGTCTTTCTTGTTCCAAGAACACAATGCACCAAAGTGAATTTCCTATTACTCTCCCTAAAATAGCTTCATATTTACTTTTAGTGTTGTCTTCTACCAATAACATTTGAAATATGATACATGTTCGTCTGCTGCAGTACCTTACGTATCCACCATTGCACTTCTCAGAATAACTAATTGTAGCTGCATTGTCTTAATGTGTCTCAAACTTTTTTTTAAAGTTCTGTCAGTAGGAGTGCATTAAAAATAGTCTACATTTATTAGTAGTATTAAAAACCGTTTAATCAAACAGCCAGCATTACTGCAAACTGCAGAAATATGTAACAACTTCTTATTTAATGTATAGAATTGGTCTTCTTTAATTTGTAAGTCCTGTTCAATTATTTTTTATTGTGCAAGATATAATATGTTTCTCATCAACTACTTTCATTATTTACCATACATCTGTGATGTCCTTCTAGTGGCTTAACATATAATATACGTTACATTTGAAATGCAGTGGAATAGCTACTGGTCGTAAATAGCAGTTCTCACTCGGTGCACAACCGTCGTCCGAGAGACAGCCAGTCTAAGTGCACCGTTGTATATCGCCAATACGTACAGAGCACGTCGCCAGTATTAATGACATGTAGCTGCAAACCGAGGCCATCGCTGCAGCTGTGCGACGTGGCTGCACATGCGCAGTAGCTGTCACACTCCAGACCATGAGCAAATACACGTAATCACTAATAAAAATGTACATAAAGTGTATCATATGAAGAGTAAAGTTGATGTAATGTGTTGAATAAGGTCAAGGTTTGATTTTTGGAGAAACATGCAATTCGGCGCATACATTGTTTAGAACAGTTTTATATTAAATATGACTCGATGAAAGAAAGCAAATCGTTTTCTGTTTAAGTGGCCGTTTGTTTTATTATGCTCTATATTTGTTCGATCGCCGGAATTGTTAAGTTTAACATGACTGTTAAATGTCGACTGAGACACTACGAGAATACGACGTAGACACGGGTTCATCGAGGCAGAGTCACCCAAAGCCTGTCTTTATCTCTACAAGCGTCTATGCATCAATATTTTTATTAATTTCAAATAAGCAGCTACACCAATGGAAATATTAGGCGTACACATTTTGTTCTAGCTTTTCGTATGCTCACTGAAGCTACAACTGTTTTCTTGTGTGGACCTCCGGGTGGTTTATAACAGAAAGCATCGTAGTGCTCGGAGTTCTGCCTTCGCTACAAAACACAATTTTGGCAAGTATGGCGCTGATGCAGACATTGGCAACATTTATGCTCGTTCGGTGTGCATAATTCATGCCAAACATAGTTCATGCCAAACATAGTTCATGCCATACACACAACAGCTTTTTTCCAATTGCTATTGATATCTGGTTATGGAGAAGTGGCGCTATTAATAGTTGATCTCACATTACTGACAGTTTGTTTTGAAATCCTGCGATAAGAAAATGCGTTGGATCATATTGCCGAATAATAGTTATTTCGCACAATCACCGCTGCGGTTTTTTATTTATTGTTTTGAGAAATAAAATGTATATCATTTTATTAAGATAAACTGCTAGCACGTATGTTTGTGCGTCACAGTTTATATACTTCTGTCATGAAGACTTTTAGACTTTTTAGACAAATATTGATATATATGACTTGAAAATTAAGGCAAGAAAGGCACATAATGACGGCACGGGTTTTCTTAGACGGTGATCAAAGATATCACCCTTCTGGTTTCGATGGGAAATAACCCCATTTTTACATTTTGTAAAACAAGCCAATTATCCAATAAAAAACCTACTTAAGCATGAAAACTTTGCTACATGAAAGACGCGGGCCTAGAAATAGCCTTAGATTACAGGCAAACGTGCGGCGAATCAAACTTTTGAAATCAACTATAGGTTATATAAAAATGCAGCCATACGGAATCTCCAATGTACCAGTACTACAACGAACGACCACACATTCAGTGTTTGCGCGAGATTCTGTTTTGCTTTTATTCCACTGCGTTTGTGGAGCTTGCCATGGAGATGTTGAAAGTGACATACCTGCCAACGCGCCGGCTGTAAAGGCCAGCAGCAAGACGCACTCGATAGCCATGGCTGGCTGATTGCGTCTACACAGCCTTCGTCGCAACTTACACTCTTCTGTTCTGCAGCACGCACGCGCGCCGCCACTTAAATACGGCGCCCGCTCACAATGGGGTACAAAAGTCGTCGGTGACAGGGGGCGGAATGAAACGAGCTACAGTGACAGTGTTCGCCTGCCACTCAAGAGCGAGATGGAGACGCGACTGATGTCATTGCGTTCAGCGTAATCCCTCTTATCTCTGCTGCTAAACCCATGCACTCGAGCAGTCCCGATGTCTTCGAGTTAGCTACAAAACGCATAGAATTAAATGTTTATTTGAATATGGCTTTATCATAGTGGAAGCGTTGTCAGATTTAGTCAGCTGAAACTTTGCTGATGGTTGGTTTCCTACGACATAACCAAACTATTCTCAATAACAGAATATTGCGTTACCTAGACTATTATATGACAATTACATAAAATCGTGTGATTGTAATGACAGGAAACGTTATTTTCTATGTCTAAATTATCCTTATAATTAGTAGGACTCACAGCTAAATTAACGAACGAACGAACCAATGAATGCATCAATGAACTTTATTCAAACAACATATTTCCATAATACAATAACATGATAAGTGATTTATATTAGTGTGACTTGGGAGATCCTTTATGGAAAAAATGCAGTAATAAGCAGTTGCAATTATTAAGATTACATGACAAATAAGCAAATTAAATATTATTAACCTAATATAATGCACAACTCAATTATATATTACAGAGCGAGTGATATATTACAGAATGCATTCATGTTGTATAATTAATTGAAGGTTACTAAGAATCATATGACACATACGGTGGGGTCATCACATTAAATACCGATAATGGTAGTTCTGTTCTTTTCAAGATATTTGTTATATTTCGCAAATGTGGAAAATAGCACATATAAAATTGTTTTTGAACAGGCAGATGTAGAATTCGCGGGGCAGATTAAATGTCGTGAACGATTGTTAATGATTGGAGAAATGAAAATGTATTCTTTAACAGTTTACGGGCGTTTTCACGAAAAAGTACAATTTTGCTAAAATGCACTTTCCTTCATTGCATTCAAACAATTCATTGTGTAATAATAATTCTTCATTGTATAATATTAATTCAGTGTGACTATCACGCAGTGGCCATAGTAAGGAACACAGAAGCCACATTTCATGAATATGCATCAATTATTTGTTAAGGAAAATGTGCATAGTTTGCTGTTTTTCTACATATTGTTTAGTCCCACTTCAGTTTATGTTAATATTAAAACCTACACTGCAACAGTATGAAGCCAGTTGTCCAGCAACAACCAATTTTGTTAAATTGTCCATCAATCTTTAAGCTAAACGTTACAAATGTTGGTGCAAATTGGAGTAGTAGGCCTATGTATGGCGTAAAGTCAATTTGTA